>VZQC01014654.1:152029-185330 GCA_009823505.1 Rhizomys pruinosus
TTGTTTATGTCATGGAAATTTTTATCTCTCTCCTTCAATATAAGATCGACATCTTTTGCTGGATTAAAGTATTACTGGGGTTGCATCCATAGGCCCCTTACACAGGGGAATGCTTTGCTCCAATTATTCTTCTTTCAGTGTTTGAGGGCGAAGAAGTCAGTTGTAATTCTGACTAGGGTGTCCCTTGTTATGGACTTTGTTTTTCTTTTGTGGCCCCAGAATTTTGTCTTTGTTTGTGGCACTAGCATTTTAAACTGAGAATGGCGTGGGGTGTGTTTATTTTTTTATGCGTCTTGTCTATTTGGGGTCCTATGTGTGCTTCTTGATATTGGTGCATGGCGCTTGGTCTAATTTTAGTTTGGGGAATATTCATCTCTTATTGCGTTGAAGATGTGACATAATACCTTCTCTTGAAGTCTTCTCCTGATCCTCTATCACCTATGCATGCGTGAGTTTTGGATCTTATTCATAGTGTCCATCATTTTCCTGATCTGTTCCACTTTTGTGTATTTTAAATGTTTTTGATAATCTTGATTTGAGCTTTTTATGTGCTTTGTCGTATCTTCCAGGCTTGATAATTCTTTGTTCTGCGTTCCTCCATTCTTCTTCGAGGCGTTTTTTCTTTTCTTTTCTGCTCTTGAATTGACTGAGTGTTCTAAGTCCTTTTTGTGTTTCCGTGTTTTGACGTAGTAACCTCCGTTTCCTTTTGAGCTTCCATCTCCTTCTTTGTGCTACGCACCATCTGTACAAGGAATCCGAAACTCCTTTCTTCTAGGTGTCCTTGTCTTACGTTTGGTTGGCGTCCTTTTTCAGTGTTTCCAGATTTCCTTCGGGAGTTTTTTTTTTCTCCGCTGTTCTGTTCGGGAGTTTGTCATTCTGTCGTCGTTTAGTTCACTGTCCGAGAGTTCGTCATATGTATCCCTTAGGCCTTTTTTGAGTTTCGTTCTTCTGCTTTACTCGTAGAGTTTCCATGACTTCTTCTTGATATTTCTTAATTTCTCTGTGCTAATGATCTGTAACTTATGTCGTCTAAGCTCTGTTCCTTGGGTCTGCCTCAAAAGGGTCCAGCTATGTGGCTATCTCCTCCAGGTTTTGGTAGGGCCTGGTGTGGGAGTGTCCCGTGCCTTTCCCATATTTGTCCACTACGTACGTGTTCTTGGAACTGGATTTTCCTCTTTGTGGTTCAAGTCACAAACGACTTTCACTATTATTGTGGAGGTTTTGCTTGCTCTTTCCATGCTTTTTTTTTTTTTTTTTTTTTTTTGGTTTTTTTTTTTTTTTTTTTTTTTTTCAGGGTTTCAGTATTTGTTAATATATTGATGTTGGCAAGCCTAAAAGTATAGTCTTCTCTTTCTGTTATGAAGAGTCTCTCCAAAAGGATGACCCACTTGGATTTCTTGCATTCCCTGGCGCAGCGCGCAGGCGCGGGGTGGTGGGGGCGGTGGGAGGGTGGGGGGGGCGTGGGGGGGAGGGGTGGGAGGGGGTTCGGGGGGGTGGGGAGGGGGGTGGGGGTGGGTGGCTGGGGGGGTGGGTGGGTTGAAGGTTGGGGTAGGGGGGTGTTATGGGGTGGGTGGCGTGGGGAGGTGGTGTGATTGATGTGCCTGAGCTAGCCCGCGCCCGTCCCGAGCGCGGCAGTCCACCCTGGGCCGGGACCACCGTAGAGTGTTCAAACAGCGAGACCCTCTCCCAGTCGCCCCCGCCAGACCCCGCCTAGAGCTGAGGAGCCTGTTAAAAAATTTATGAAATGCACAAAGCATCAATAAAAATTAATTTAAAAAAAAAAAAAAAAGAAAATAGGAACTATTTTTCCTATCGTAAAAGATGTACAAGACACATCAAGAATAAACATAAATAAAATATTCATATTTTGAGTCCTTAAAATCCATTCTTTTATACTTATTCCAGACCCCATATATTTTAAAATAAGCTTCTAAGATTGTTCTTAATTGAATTTTCTATTTTCCTTCCTCTCTCCTTCCCTTCTGTCCTTTCCTACTTCACCCTTTCTCTATGAGACTTTTCAAAATAGTACTCATTATGTATGTCATAATTCTGTACATTTACCTTGTTAATTTTTTGATGAATTGTCCCTTTAAGAATAACTATCTTACAACAGCACCCAATACTGTTTGTTTGGAGGGCTGGGACACAGCTAACAGGTAAAATACTTCTTTAGCTTACACCAGCTCTAGGGTTTGTTTCATAGAACTGCAAAAAATGTAAATATATTCCTCCTAGTTATTATAACATTACCACAGATGAACAATGTTTTATCTGGAAACTGTTTCTCAATATGCAGCAGAGGCCTGTGTCCTTCTTCCTCAGCATCCGCAGTCCCGGGAGTGCAGGCAAACATCCACAAACCTAGGTTCATACGTGTCCACTTTTTAAATAAAAATACATATTAAATTAAGTTGTTCAATAATTTGTACAAATACTCCATCTTTATTTTCCACCTGTTGTCTCTCAATCCTTTATATCATTTAAAATATATATAAGATATCCTGAGTGGAAAACTTAACACTCTGACCTCTTTAATCTGTGCTTGTGAACTCAAGACTCTACACTCACTCCGCTCACCTGAAATATGTATGTCCTTTCTTCAGGCTTATACCTGCTTAGATGAACATAAACTCAAGGAGGACCCTGAGCCAAAGCCTATCATGGAACCTCTTAGACTAATTTTAAATCTATTGCCATGCATAGACTCAAAGAATTTTCATTCTAGACTGGGACATAAAATTGGAAGCTTATGAGTTCTGGGAAACCTTCCACTATACGATCTGCCTAAGGGAGATTGGAAGTTTTCCTACACTATATGATAAATATGACCTTACACATTCCCCTCTCCCAAGGTGGGGGGGGTGTCTTCATCTAGCTCCACTCACTATAGAGGTCTCTATCAATTCCCATATTAAAGAATGCATCACACATCACTGTCTGTCCAAAGGGCTCTGAGAAATAATGTGTCAGCTTGGAGAATGAACAACCCTGAGCCAAATATCCTTGCAATACCTGATGAGCTTGGCCTAAATGATTGTGCTTCTTTTAATAGTCAGTTGTCTGACTTGTGTGACAGAGCTGTTAGGCCTCTCATGTTGGAAAAAAGGCTGGTGGTTGGGGCTCTTGTAAACCGAGCCATTGGCGCTAGCTTCCAAGAAGCTCATTCTTATTCAAAAAGTGAGCAAGTATTCCTGGCAAGTTAGAATAGGTTCTGACAGCATACATACAGGCTGAAGTCTGCAAGGATAGATGGAAAGATTCCTTTTTGAAAAAAAAAAAAAACTAAAAAACTAAACATAGGTAGAAAATCTTGTTACTTAGTGCATTAGTCACTTTTCTGTTGCTGTGATAAAACCATCATGAGCAAGGGAACTTATAAAAGGAAGAGTTTATTTGAGCTTATGATTGACGGTTCCAGGGAATCAGAGTCCATTGTGGTGGGAAGCATGGTGGCCGGGGCTAGATCAGCAAGCCAAGGGTCACATCTCGCAATGAGCACAGGAAGCAGAGAGAGCGAGACTGGATACCATAAGGCTTGTTAAACACACTAAGCCTGCCCCCAATAAGGTACTTCCTCCAGCACAGCCACACCTTTTTTTTTTTTTTAGATCAAAATCGCCTCAGTAGCCACACATTCTAAGACCTCCAAGAACAGTGCCACTAACTGGAGACAAAATGTCTGAATGCTTAAAGCCTATGGGGGACACTCATTCAAACCACCACATTCCACTCCCTAGCCCCCATAGGCTCCTGACCATATAAAATGCAAAATGGAATTAGTCCAACCTTAAAAGTCCCCATAGTGGTTACCTGTCTCAATTCCATTCAAAAGTCTATAGTCCAAAATCTCTTCTGAGACACAGGCCAATCTCTTAACTGTAAGCTCCTGTAAAATCAAAAGGCAAATTACATACTCCAAACATAGAGTGGAACTGAATACACATTCCCATTCCAAAAGGGAGGAATAGAGGCATAGTGAGGAAATACTGGACCAAAACAAGACCAAAAACCAGCAGGGCAAACATCAAGTCCAGTAACTCCATGTGCAACTTCTGGGACAGACTTCCAAAGGGCTTATATGGCTCAGCTCTTCCAGCTTTGCTTGCAACATACATCTCTTTCTTAGCCTGTTACCACTCCCTGTATGCAGCTCTCCTTGGGAAATATCTCACAGCTCTGGGATCTCAAATATCTTCTTGGGGTCTCCACTTCCAATCAGGCTTCACATTCACAGCTTCATGCAATAGTCTATCAGGGCCTTCTTTATCCAGGGACGCCCCTGCTGCACTCTGCCTGGCCTCTGTGGCTCTCTGAAACTGTGGAGAAAGAACTGATAACCCCTTCACTTTTGCAAACTTCATACATCTAAAGCCAGCACCACGTGAATGAAATTGAAGAGTTTGGCTGCAAGTTCGGGATGGTCTCTCTCCTACTTTAACAACATTTGCAAATTTTCTCTGCCCTGGACTTATTGGAGTAGAAAACACTTTCAATATTTTCCTTTCAAAAAATGGAGGCTTAACTGGGTGTGGTCTTGCCCTGAAGGCACTGATTCTGTTGTTTACTTGTAAATCTCTAGGCCTCTCCTTAATCACTTTAATCTCAACTTTCCCATAGTTTACTAGTAAATAGCTTGGCTTCTCCTTAATCATTTTAGTCTCCTTATCAAAAGGAACCTCTCCTTCACATGCCTTGGCCCCACCTTTAATCTTCCTAGTGCAGTTTTCAGATCCAAACTGTACATTCTGCATTTCTTTCTGCCCCATCTGCTCTTCTTCACTGTAGATCTGCACAATATTCACCATCAATAGCCACACCACCATTTCTACATTAGGCTGTCTTGAAATATCCTCCGCCAAAGACATTAGTCCACTGCTTTTCAACTTAGCATCAGGCAAGCATTTGGGCTGTGGGCAAACTGCTGCCAGACTCTTTATCAAAATATCCCAGTTGCTGCCTAAGTCTTTATTTTCCTCTGGAACTACATTTTTTGCAGCAATGCTTTCTTCCAGGCTTCTACTAGAATGGCCCATTAAGCTCTGCTTACAGTAGTCAACAGCTTTTCTAGCCCAAAGTTCCAAAGTCTTCCACATTTCTCCAAACATCCACATGGTCAGGTTCTTCACAGCCAACAGCCCACTCTCTGGTACCAAATAACTGTATTAGTCACTTTTCTTTTGCTGTGATAAAACCACCATGAGCAAGGGAACTTATAAAAGGAAGAGTTTATTTGAGCTTATGATTGACGGTTCCAGGGAATCAGAGTCCATTGTGGTGGGAAGCATGGTGGCCGGGGATGGATCAGCAAGCCAAGGGTCACATCTTGCAATGAGCACAGGAAGCAGAGAGAACGAGACTGGACACTGTAAGGCTTATTAAACTCACTAAGCCTGCCCCCAATAATGTACTTCCTCCAGCATGGCCACACCTTCTAAGACCTCCAAGAACAGTGACACCAGGTGGAGACAAAATGTCTGAATACGTAAAGCCTATGGGGGACACTCATTCAAACCACCACACTCAGCTAGTGAGTTCATTAGCACAGCACTCCCATTGTGTCCAGAAGGCAGCATTGTACAGGCATCCTCCCATCTGCTCCCCTTCCCCTGTCTCTCTCTTGTACTTGGGCACCATGAAATGAGCAGCTTTTATCCATCTTGTGCTCCCAACATGATGCTCTTCCTTGGCTCAAGTCCAGAGCAGTGGAGCATGTGACCATGGATAAAAATCTCTGAAACCATGGGCCAACAGAAACCTTCCCTAGTTTTAAGCTTGTTCTCTGGATTATCTTCTCACAGTGACAGAGAGCTCACTGAAGTCATAGCATCTCACGGAATTTTAGTAAAACATAAGCAACATAGACACAATTATGCACATTTTTCTTTCCTCTCTCTCTAAATCATTGGAGTGGTGAGCTTGTTCTTATATTTACAATTTCATGAGAAACTGTAACCCTGTCCTTAGTTTACTCCTATTGTCACATTTGTATAAAGGTTCATCAACACATTTATTAACATTTAGTTGTAAATATGTATCCCATATACAGGCTACCACAGGTTATTATAATTATTGACCTATTGGAGGAAATTGTAGTTATTTTCTGAAATTGACTACAATGAATGGAGGTGCCATAGCCATTTTTGTGTATAGGTAAGGCTTCATTTGTCTGCAATAAATGTTCAGAAGGACAATGATTGGGTTGACATAAGTTGCATGTTGTAATAGAAAATCTCATATTGTTCCGAAGTGACATAATGTTTTACATCTCTACCAGCAATACATAAATGAATCCATTTTTCTTCATTCTTGGTACCAACTGCTATTCTACATTTTTTGTTGTTGTTGTTGTTGTTATTATTTGTTTGATTAATTTTTAGTGTGTAAGCTAATTTATTGTGTTTACAATGATATCTATTTGGAGTTTTAATTTTCAATTCCCACTTGGCTGATAATGTCAGACATCATTTTGTATTTATTTCTTATTCTGTGTGCTATGCTCTTTGTAAATGTGTGTGCATCTGTGTGTGTGTGAGGGAAAGAGAGAGACAGAGAGAAAGAGAGACAGAGAGATAAAAGGGAATGCATATATGACTGTGCATGTACATGTCAGAGGAAAAACTCTGGGAGTTCTCTTCTTCAACCACCTGGGTCCTATGTATAAAACTCAAGTGGTTGCTGAACATGGGGGTGCATGACTTTAATCCTAGCACTTGGGAGGCAGAGGCAGGCAGATCTCTGTGAGTTCAAGGCCAGCCTGGTCTACATAGCGAGCTCCAGGCCAGCTGGGACTAAAGGGAGACCTCTCTCAAAAAGAAAAAAAAAAAAAAAACAACTCAAGTGGTCAAGCTTAGAGCAAAGGGCCTTTAGTCTTGAAGTGATATACTCACCAGGTTAATTTATCATCTTTTAGAAGATAATATCATTAATATCACATAAAAGCATAGTTCTACTTTTATTCTTTTTATCTCAATGTATATTTTATTGAATTTTTGTGCACTTAATACAATCCACCTTAATCATCTTCATACCCCAATCCCATATCTGCAAGACCCATAACCTTTCTTTTGGATTTCATGCAATTGTCATGTATGCTAAGGCCTACAGAGTCAAGTTTGTATACCCAGATATCCCTTGGTGCAAGTTCATTCACTGGAGTCTGGTCAGTCTATCTGGAGTCACCACCATAAGATCAACTCTGAGTCATCAAGAAGAAATTAGCTATTTGGCTAAGGTTGGGAACTCCTGCTCCCTTCCCCAGTTCCTTGCTGGGTTTTTGTCTGAGTCAGTATGGGTCTTGTGCATGCTGCCACCACAGTTGAAAGTTCATATATGAACAAGTTCCCAGAGGCCTGAAAGCCTCTGTTTTCTTATGTTCATGCTCCAACCCTGGATGTTACAATTTTTCTCCAAGTTTTCTGGAGTGGTCCATGACCCATGTGTGGGGGAGGCTTAAAATAGGAGTCTTATCCAGGAACCACACTCTGCATTCTCATGTTCCCTACACTCTGGCCAATTGTAATGTATTCTTTTTTATATGCATGCTGTTTTTTTAGACAGATTTTCATGTATCTCAGGCTGGCCTTATGCTCAATAATTACATGCATTTAAGCTTCAACTCTGAATCATCCTGTGTCTGCTTCCAAGTGCTAGGATTATAGGCTTCTACAACCATGCCAGTTTTGTGCATTGTTAATTACCAACAGAGGGTTTCCACCTATCTTAGGTAAGAATTGTACCAAATGAACTATGTTCTCATTCATGAAAATTTTCTCTGCATCAATTAATTTATTGTAGATGTATTGTATGAATAAACTATGATTTTCTTCATTTGTGACTATCTTGCTTTCATTCCTGAAAGTTATTTTCTACTCACAGAATATTCCTTACTTCAGCATCTGAAAAATATTGTCAAAATTCCACCTGATTTCCATAATTTCCCAAATGAAAATTACTGTTGTTGCATATATTTTCCTTTCTCCTAAAGGTGTCTCCTAGGTATCCTTTCATGGTTTCTTTGTTTGTGTTATTCTTACAACTTTCCTTACTAGAATATTTTGGATTTTAAGGTGATGTTACTCTTTCACTTCACATTCTGCACTCCTCAGTCAGCTGGTTTATGTCAAATATGAAGGTTCTAAATTCCATGACCTTGAGCATTTATCAGTTCCCTTTCTCTTCTCCCTTCTTACCTTCCTGCCTTTCTTATTTCCCCTACTCTTCCGTGCTTCCTTACTGCATTAAATCATTCCTGCCTCCTTCTTCCTTCTTTCTCCCCTAGCCTTTCTCCTTCCTTCCTTCCTTCCTTCCTTCCTTCCTTCCTTCCTTCCTTCCTTCCTTCCTTCCTTCTTTTAAGAGAAATACTTTTTTAATTCGAATCTGACTGATCTCCCACATTGTATGTAGTACCACCTGCCCATTAATTCTTCCTAAACCTCCTGCCTCAAGCCTCTCATGTTCTAAGATTATTGGCATGTACCACCATGACTACCTATGTTCTATACCTTATGCATATCATTTTTGCAAAACACACTTGAAATAAATACATAATATTTCATTATAACTACAATTTATATGTACAGATTTACCTATTATATGAATGTCACTTAAAATACACAGTTTACTAGGGGGCTGGAGAGATGGCCTAGCGGTTAAGAGCACCGACCGCTCTTGCAGAGGACCCAGGTTCGATCCCCAGCACCCACATGGCGGCTGAGAACCATCTGAAACTCCAAATCCAGGAGAACTCCAGTTCCTGGGGAATCCAACACCCTCTTCTGACCTCCGTGACATTGCACGACATGGGTGCACAGACTTGCATGCAGACAGTACATTCAGACACATAAATAAAATAAAAAATAAAATTTTAAAAAAATGTATAAAATCACAATAATTTTGAAGCATTTGCAGATAAGTAAGAATGTCATTGTTGGGACTGGAGAAATGCTCAGGGGTTAAGATCACTGGCTCCTTTTGCAGAGGACCCATGTTTGTTTCCCAGCAACTACATGACAGTTAACAACCATCCATAACATAGTTCCAGGGGATCAGATACTTTCTTCTGACCCCTGAGGGCATCACACAGCACTGATATACTTGCATGAATGCAAACAATACATTAATATACATAAAATAAAACTGGCTCAGCACTAGTTCAGAGCAGTGGATCATGTGATGATGGTTAGAACACTCTGAAACCATGAGGAACCAGACACCTTAGCCAATTTCAGGTTTATTCTTTCTGTTATCTCATCACAGGAATGGAAAGAGAACTGATGTCATACTATCCTACATAATTATAGTACAGCAGGAGAAGCATGGATGTACTCACCTATATTTTTACTTTCTTCTCCTCCAATTCGTGGAAATTTTGAATTTTGTCTCATTTTTACAATTTCATTACAATGTGTAACCAATATGATTAGCTTATTCCTTTGAACACAGTTGTATAAAGACTAAGCAACAGATTATTTTATTTCCTTTTAAAATGTTATTTTATTTGTATGTGAGTATCATTGCCTACATGGATGTAAGTGCATTCATGCCATGCAATGCCTGTAGAGGTGAGAAGAGGGTGTCAGATGCCCTAGAACTAGAGTTAGGCATGGTCGTTAGCCACCCCATGGGTGCTGGGAATTGAACCTGGGACCTCTTCAAGAGCACCCAGTGCTCTTAACCCCTGAGACATCTTTTTTTTTTTTTTTTTGGTCTTTTCGAGATAGAGACATCTCTTTAGCTCCTGTTTTATCTTATTTCTTAATATTAAGTCCATGTTCAGGATACCACACAATATTATTTTATGGCTGTACTGGAGGAAATTGTGGGTATTTTCTCAGACTAATTACAGTGACCAGAGTTGACACATAGATTTTTGTATACATGTAAATCTTCATTTCTTGGCAATAAAATTTCAGGAGGTTAATTATTGTTTTAAGTATAAGTTCTATGTTCAATTAGTGAGGAAACTTCAAAATTTTCCTAAACTTATTTATTTCACAGCCCCAACAACAGTGTAGTAATGAGTTCATTTTTCTTCATTCTTGCCTTAACTTAATACAGCTTAGGCACCTTAATACGGTTTAAGTACCTTAACTTAATACAGTTTAGGTATACTTGTATTCGTGTGTGTGTGTGTGTGTGTGTGTGTGTGTACGCGTGTGTAATAGATAGGAGAGAGAGAGAGAGAGAGAGAGAGAGAGAGAGAGAGAGAGAGATCAAAGTAAATGTGCACACAGCAGGTCAGAATACATTTTGTACTTAGTTCTCTTCTTCAACCACTTAAGCCCTGTGGATAGAGCTCAAGGTGCCAGGGTTAGTAGAAACTGCTTTTGTTCGGGAAGAGATCTAGTCACCAGCTTAATTTATCAACTTTTAGTGGATAATGTAATTAATATCATGTCAAAGCAGAGTTTTAGTTTTAGTTTATACTTCCTTCCTCTTTCTTTTTTCTTTTTATTCTTCTTTTTTTCTTTCTTTTTCCTCTTTACTTCCTTCCTTCCTTTCTTCATTTCCCCCTCTTTCTCTTTCTTTCTTTCTTTCTTTCTTTCTTTCTTTCTTTCTTTCTTTCTTTCTTTCTTTCTTTCTCTCTCTCTCTCTCTCTCTTTCTCTCTCTCTCTCTCTCTCTCTCTCTCTCTCTCTCTCTCTCTCTCTCTCTCTTTTTCTTTCTTTCACAGCTTCTCTGTATTCCAGGCTGGTGTGATGCTAAATAATTAGAAGAAATTAAGTGTCAAGTCTGAATCATCCCATTTCCTCTTCTAGAGTGGGAGAATTACATACTTGCACCAGGACTCTTGTTAGGGACAGAACACAATGGCTTCTGCACTCCAGCTAAGCACTTTAACAACAAAACTACAACCCCATCCACGAATGTTGTCTTTACAGTTTTACTTAATGTAATTGTGCTCTGGAGAAATTGTCTTTGATTTTCTTAATTTACGAGTGTCTTGCTTTCATACCTGAAGGATGTTTTCAAGTCACAAAATATATTGTGTTCTTTAAACTCTGAAATTATTGCCTCACTTCTTTCTGACACCTAGGATTTCATGAGAGATTAATTGCTGTCAGTTGCACATAATTTCTGAAAAACATTTGCTAGTTTTATAGTGTTACTCTTGCACTTCACATTCCTTCTTCTTCAGTCAGTTTGTTTATGTCTTCTGTCATATATGAGATGCTTCGAGGCACCATTTTGTTGAGCCCTTCTCAGTCCTACATCCGTCCAACTGCTCTTTGGCAATTTGACCATTTTTTGGTCGTTTTGAGACAGGGTCTCCTTTTTAGTCCCACCTGACCTGGAACTTGTTCTGTAGAAGTAGCTGGCCTTGAACTCACAGAGATCAGCCTGTCTCTGCCTCCCAAGTGCTAGGATTAAAGGTGTGCTCTACCACGCCCAGTTTAAAGAAGGTTCTTAGCCACCATGTGGGTGCTGGGAATTGAACCTGGGTCCTCTGCTAGAGCAGTCGGTGCTCTTAACCGCTAAGCCATCTCTGCAGCCCCTATTTGACCATTTTTTATTCTTCTCCTTTCTTCATTCTTCTCTATGGTTGTCATTTTATTTTTCCCTTTNCTCCCTCCCTCCCTCCCTCCCTCCCTTCCTTCCTTCCTTCCTTCATCTCTTACTTTCAAGACAATCCTATTTATGGAAAACTGATGGAGGTCTTACTTTGTATGTAGTGCAGGATTGCATTGAATTCGTCCACAATATCTTGCCTCAGCCTTCCAAATGATAAGATGACAAGCACGTGTCCCCTGCCTTAGCTAAGTGCTATTTTTCCTCTATGGACCTAGTTCATGGTGTATGCACAAATACTGACTCATCATTTTCAGGCTAAGTCTGGGGAGACATTATATAATCATACTTTATATATTTCCTCTCCCCTTAGCTTTCTTTCTTTTTTTCAAGACAGGGTCTCCCTGTAGCACCAGCTGTCTTGGAACTCACTCTGTAGACCAGGCTGGCCTGGAAATCACAAAGACCTGCCTGCCTCTGCCTCCCGAGTGCTAGGATTAAAGGCGTGTGCCACCGCGCCCAGCTAAGCTTTCATAATCATTTGTTTAGTCTTTTATCTATATGGTTGCTTGCTTATTATTTCCGAGAAATCGCCAAAAATGTTTACCATCTCCTATGAAAGTAGAAATCATTTTCCTGACATTGTAAAAATGTATACCACATATCAAGAATTAATATCAACAAAATATTCATATTTCAGTGCTTAAAATGTACTTTTATGCTTATTTCAGTTCCAAAAGATTTTTAAATAAAGCTTTAGGTAATTTCTAGATAGAATTTCCTACCTTCCTTCCCTCAGGTCTTCCATTTTTCTCTCCTTCTCTCCTCCTTGCCTTTTCCTTTCCTTCTTTATATATACACTCTCTCCTCTTTTTAACTTTTTGACATATGTTATTGTGTAGCTTAGGCTCCTTGGAACTTACTATATAACCCAGAATGGCTTCAAATTTTGGGAATATTGCCTGTTGAGTTGTTCAGATTACTTGTATAATTCACTATGACAGGTTCTCCAATGTGAGTGTGTGTGTGTGTGTGTGTGTGTGTGTGTGTTTCTTTAAACTTGTTTCTAAATGTTCTGTGCTTTAACTGTTATATGGACTGACCTTTTTAACAAGATATTTGTATTTGTGTTCCACAATTCTGTACATTTCATATATTTATACTTTATTTTAAATTTGTATTAAATATCCTCATTATAAAAAAGATAATGCTTTTATTGATGTTTTGTGTATTTCAGACATCATTTCTCAGTTCAGTTTAGACATATTCCCCTTTCCCTTTCCCCCACCTCACCGCAGATCATGCAGTCTGCCGTAACCGTCCTGTATCTTTCTCTCAGGCTTTTTTTTCAGACTCTGTAATTACTGAATATGAATGGAAAGTATGTATTCATATTTTAGAGTAATATAAAATGAAAGGAGGAAAATGTGAATTCCTAAACATTAAAAAAATGATTCTTAAAACTAGCTATCTTTCAGAAGTTGCAAGTACCTTTTGAAGGACAGGAATGCAGCTTAGTTGTAAAATAATTGCTTAACATAGAAAAGAACAGGCTTTCTACCCCAGAACTACAAAAATTAAATAAAATATAGTGTCACTTGAATATATTCTTCATAGATTTTATAACATATTGCCTATTTCTTATTGTTGTAGTTTTGAAAAGTGCTTTGCTATACAGCACAGACAAGGTTCCAAGGTTAGAGGGTTATACCATCTTCATATGTTTCAATATTTATGAACAGCTTCATATAGCACCCTATTTGAGCTCAGAACCAGATTGTTGCACATTTAGAAAATTACTTATTAATGAAGTTGTTGAATGACTTTGACAAACACTTCGTCTTCATTTCCCACCTGTTAGCATTCAATCCATCCTATCATTTAAAAATCCCTGAGATATCCTGCACTGAAGAGTCACACTTTGAACCACTTAATCCAGCATTTCCTGTTTATAACTCATACACATTAGTTATAAGACTATGGAAAGTACAATGAAGTCACACATATTGTGCAGATATAAAGAAATAATTTATCTCCTTGGGGCATGAGAAATGCATATTTGATCATGAGTAAGAGTACAGCCTGTCCTTGTAGAATAGCTTGTTTCGGTTCTCAGCACTCACATGGTGGCTGATAACCATCTGTAGTTCCAGGGCATCTGACATTATCTTCTGACCTCTGTGCGCATGGAATGATATAGGTATACTTCCACACATGCAGGCAATACAGTCATAAATGTAAAATAAAAAGAACACATTTTATCTACTAAAACTATAAAGATACTTTACAAGGCAGTACAAGAAGATGGGTTCCCGAGTAGTGAAAGCACAAGGAACCAAAGAGGTTCAAATAGTCCCTACACCATTTCTTTTACCAGTCCATCCTGCATGAGACCCACAATTGTTTGTGATGTTCTTATACTCTTTGCATCCACATAAAGTGCTTTTATAAGGACTAAGGTAACAATAGCAACACCCCACTGTTTAAACAACCTGCTAGATATGAACAGGAAAGGATGGCAGAGACAGGTGAATAGCTGCTACTTTCTAGATATAAGTAGCATGGGACTAGGTTAAAATGTATAAATTTGGGTTTTGCTGCTGTGTTAAACACTATGAACAAAAGAACTTGTGAAAGGAAAGATTTTATGTGGCTTATGAGGTACAGTCTACCATTGAAAGGAACTCAAGACAGGATCCAGGAGGCAGAACCCGAAACAGAGACCATGGAGGAACTCAGCTTCTTGGCCTGATACTTCAGCCTCCTTCAGCTCACCTTTCTAAGGCAGCCCAAGTTCATCTGCATAAGCACTATATCACCTTCAGTGGGCTGGGGCCTAGTAGCAGTTAGGAAAATCATCTGGATTCATGCCCGCTGGCCAATTTGATATAGGCATTTCTTCAGTTGAGGTTCCACGTTGTCAGGTGTATATAGTTGGCAAACAACATTCACTATAGCAGAATAATGGGGAGATATATATGCCAGCCAGTCAATTTCCTAGCTATGAATAGCTAATGTTACATTCCCTCTATATCATGGTGAAAATGAAGCCATTTCAGAGGTGCTGACCAGGACCCTTGAAAGATGCTGCCTCAGGAGACATAAAAGAAGTAAAAAAAAATTCCATCACCAAGTGAAGGGGTGTTTCAGCCACTAAATCAACTACATTTTATGCTCAAAGACGTGAATTCAATCCACAAAACCACTGTTAAAATAAAAGTGCGATGTGAGGGTAGACATTGTAATTTCAGTTCAAGCTATTGTGGAGAAAATTGGGCATCCCTGGGTATGTTGGTGAGTTCATGTATCTTAACTGGAGAGCTCCAGAACAATGAGATTCTCTGTCTCAGAGTATGTGGACAGTGTTCTTGAGGAAAACACATAAAATGGCATCTGGTTTCCACACACACTGTATACACACCGTCTGCCACAAAGACACACATACACATACACAATCACAAACAAATACATAAATACATGCAGAGACACACATAGACACACAGAGACACACAAAAAATTCTAGACATGAGGAAACACAGTGGAGCTTTTCTGGAAGGCAATCATTATTCATGACCCAGGAAAATATTCAGATCTGTCAAACTCAAGGTAGGTCAAGATGATTCTCAGGGATCTCATTCAAAATAGGAAGGAAAAACCCACACTGCCCAATAATAGGAAAATACTGCCCACATTTTGACATAACCAACCTTTCCTATTATGTAGTGTACGACCAGAAATCTCTTTCTTTAAGAATATATATAGTGAATATTTTGTGTAAGTTTATATGTTCTTTGTCACAATAGCCCCAGCATTTGGTTATTTTTCAATAGCACCCACACCTAAACAGTACAACATTGGGCATCTATTCGTTAGGTTTCCTTTTTCTATGACTAAAGACAATTTGGGGAGGAAGGGTCTTATTTCACCTCCACCTTATAGCTTGTCATGGAGGGAAGCCAGGGCAGGAGTTCTGGGCAAGAAATTGAAGCATAGACCATGTTAAACTATTTCTTACTGGCTTGCTCCTTGGCCCAGGCTCAACCTGCTTTCTTATTCAATACAGGACAAACTGCCCAGGGGTGGCACTGCTCACAGCCAGCTGTGCCCTCCCACATCACTCAAAAATTAAGAAAATGGCTCATAGACATGGCCACAGACCAATCAAACGGACAAAATTTCTCAATTGAGGTTCCCTACAATCATGTTTGTAAGTTGAAGACTAAGGCTATCCAGTACAGAGTGTTTCCCCCAAATATGTCATTGTTATTTACTGATAAAAAATTGAATTCTGTATAATTTTAGAATGTCATGATATATTATTCTTTATATATATTGAAATATTTTATTTCTTATGTGTATGAGTGTATCACCTGCATGTGTGTAAGTGCAACTATGTTATGCAATGTCCGTGGAGGTCAAAAGAGGAGTGTTGAATAACCTAGAAAGGGAGTTACAGAAGTTAGTGAGCCACTACGTGGGTGCTGGGAATCGAACCTGGGTCCTCTTCAAGAATAGCCACTGCTCTTAGCTGCTGAGCCATCTATCCAGTCCCAAGTCTTAATCATTGGTTTGTACCTTTGAATGAAAGTCAGTGCTAAAGTTTGAGTGATTTATTAGTTACTTTACTGTCCTGTAATAATACAACAGAGGAACTCCAGGAAGCAAAGAATTCATTTTGCCTTCCATTTGAAGACGTATGGAGTCCATTATGACAAGGAAGTTCTGGCATCATGGACCAGAGAGCCCCGTAACATCCCCATCTCATCTCTGGAGGGCTGCCTCATGAACATATTTCATCCTCATGTAAGAAGCAGAAACAGAGAAGGGGATGTTGGGTGAGAACTTCAACACTCAAAGTCAGAGCTCTGGGGTATCCTTCCTCCAGTAAGATTAAACCTCCTAAAGCTTCCATAACCTCCCAAAACAGCACCTTCAAATAAAGATGCTGTTAAACACAGGACACTATATGGGGCATTCCTCATTCAAATAACCTCAGCAACCATGGCCAAAGCCATGGGTACTTGTCCCATGACTGATAAAAATATTAAATGTATTCTTGGTTATGGGCTCAGCAGATGCAGATTTGTGAACTGAAGCTTGTTGAGCCATGATATAACTCAGATCACCCTGGATTGAAATTCCTAAACACAAGACTGTATAACTCAGGACACTAACTTAACTCTAATCACATGGAATATGTCCTTCCTATGTGTCCAGACCTGTTTAGATGAACAAAAACTGGAGGAGGACATGGAATCAAATACTGCCATGGATCTTCTTAGAAGAACTCAAAGCATGTTGTTATACCTACCATAGACTCATGGAGGTTACGTACTGTGATGTAAAACTGGAAGCTAATGAACATGTCCTGGGGCCTTCTTCCACTGTACACAGGAATCTCACCATCTGCCTTAGGAAAACTGGAACCTTCTCTACTCTAGCCAATTCTTCCTGACACCATTTTCTCTGATAAATATAGACTTACATATTCCCCTCTTCTCAAGGCCTTGAGCCCAGAGTACTCTTGCCATTACCCTTTATTAAAGAAGGCATCAGACATGCACCATCTCACATAAAGGAGCTGAGAAATAATGTGTCTTCTTGGAGCGTGGATGCCCATGATCCATGTGTCTCAGCAAAACGTGGTCAGTTTGGTATAAATGATTACACTGCTACCACAGGGACCTGCAGGGCTTTTGTACTGAGCTGAGAGGTCTCCAGTGTGCCAATGCCTCCATGTTCTTGTGATTTTGGTGAGCTCAAACAATGGTACTAGAATGTCATTCTGATTTCAGCAGCATACCAAAGCCCAAGAGCAGCTGGCAGAGCCTAGAACCTAAGGCAACTACCTCAATGGACACACACACACACACACACACACACACACACACACACACTATTCATTTAGAGACCTAAGCAGCTGAAGACAAGTATGAGGAGTGACTTAGATAAGGACTGACATCCAAGCTCTTGGAATAAGGATAACACTGCTGCCTAGACCTCTGCACACTGAATACAACCTCTGGTCATTCAAGTTTCTGAAGAAGAGAATGTGTACTTGAGTTATTGTGTAGAGCTGAAGGATACATAACAAGGAACAGTGCGAGACAGGAGAAACCTTCCAATGCTGTTTGTCAGGCTAGCTAAGAGACTGCCAAAATTATACAGGGTACTACCGTATCCCTTGATTACCACCCTAATTCTGAAGACAAGCCATACTTCAGACACAGAACTTGGAGTGATGGAGATATAACTGACCTTGAAGCCTCCTGTTTGAGGGCAGCCTCTCAAATCCTCGGAGGACACTATGCATGCTGCTAATAGGGACAATAAATCAGTGGCCCAATCCCAGCTTTCAAGCAAAAAAGAGAAAAAAATCCTAATAATAACCTGTCCAGCAAAGTATATCAAGGCAGTCATAGCAGTTTTATCTTGTGGGTAATCGATAGTTATCTAATTGGACTTAAAACCCACTCAACAGGAGGGAACTCAAGTTTGGCCTTCCCAACATATCCAAATACTCATGGCTGGAGATGTCATAAATCTTAGAATAAACCCCAAGTCTCTGACATCCCTAGAAACATGAGTTTTTATTGTATGCTAAATATGGATCTTTATATTACAGACAAGGATAACAGTCACTATTTATCAAAGAAGCATCTTTTGCAAAAGACAGAGTCTACCACAGAGTTCCACAATTGGTCACCCACTGAATGCAAATGTCTTTGAGAGGCCTAACCCCAAGTAACACATCACTAATGGGTCCTCTACACCTATGGCTTATGGAACATAGTGGAGCAAGTGATGGAATACAAATGCATAACTCTCTCTTCAGAAAAGCTTCCTCCTACAACAGAAGGTGGGGTGGGCAGAGAAGGTCACAAACAGACAAAGTGTAGAGCATAAGAGATTTCATAGTACTTGTCCCTGAATAGGACTCTTATAATAAACTCTACCCACCCATAGCTCTGGGACTATTGCAGAAGAGGGAGGCTTAAATATTGTAAGACCCAGGGGGTGGTGTATAAACACAAGGAAACAGTCTTTTTTTCTTTTCTTTTTGAATTTATTTATTATTTTTTCACATAAATTTATTTTTTTTAACAAATATAGACCTGTGTCCCGCCTCCATTCGCCCACCCCACCAGAGCTCATGCATTCTGCCAAATATGCTTTTCATCTCTTTCTTGGTCTTTCTCAATATTCTCCATGAGGAAGTTGACTGTTTTGAGCAGAAGTTCACTGTTTCAGTCTGTTCTTCGAGTCCTCCTTTCTGTTGTTGGTGATGGTGTTGTTTCCAATATGCATCACTCCCAACTGCTTTGGACAAAAGCTCAGGGGGCCATAAACAAGAAATACTTACAACTAAGTAATTGGCACTAGCATCCACAGATGAGGGATACTATTCGTGGTTTGTTTTTCTGGGACTGTGTTACTTTACTCAGCATGATGTCCTCTAGCTCCAGCCATTTTCCTGCAAAGCTCATGATGTCGTCTTTCTTTTTTTTATCTTTTCGAGACAGCTGCGTAGAACTCCATTGTGTAGATGTACCACATTTTCTCTATCCACCCATCAGTCGAGTGGCATTTGGTTTGGTTCCAGCTCCTTGCTATTGTGAAGAGAGCTGAAATAAACATGGTCATGCATGTATCTCTGCGGTGGGGTGAGTCTTGAGGGTACATGCCCAGGAGTGGTATGGCTGGGTCGGGTGGCAAGTTCATTCCAAGTCTTCCAAGGGTTCTCCACACTGCTTTCCATAGTGGCTGTACGAGTTTACATTCCCACCAGCAGTGGATGAGTGTTCCCCTTTCTCCACAACCTCTCCCGTCTTACAGCCTCCTGGGAACTCGTTCATATGAACTTACAGCAATAGTGACAGCAGCCACAAGACCCATGTAAATTCAATTGGAGAAAAATTAGCACACACCTGGAGAAATTGTCAGGAGGGCCAAACAATAGCCAAGGAACTATTGGAAGCTGATCACTGTTGCGTGAGAGAGAGAACTGATGTTCTTAATGGGAGTGACATTAGTCAGGTCTGTTGAACAGGTTACAGTGGATGAACTCACACTGACAGACAGCTGGGTATAAAAACTAGACTTGATAGTGTATAACATACAATACAGAATGAATGAAATCCTGATGGACTAAGACAGGAGAGGTGTAAATATGATTAAAACATGTTGAATGAAATCCACAAAAATTCACTTAAAGTATACATTGAGAAACAAGAAAAAAATACTGTTGAACATAAAAATTTCAGTATAAAATATCCAAGTATTCATTTTAATATTATAAAAATCAGTATTTGGGCAGGAGAGATGGCACAGCGGTTAAGAGCACTGACTGCTCTTGCAGAGGATCCTGGTTTGATTTCCAGCACACATATTGCAGCTAAGAACTGACTTTGGCTGGACATGGTGGTGCACGCCTTTAATACCAGCACTTTGGAGGTAGAAGCAAAGGGATCTTTGTGAGTCCAAGGCCAGCCTGGTCTACAGAGCTAGATCCAGGCCAGCTGGAGCTACAGGGGGACCCTGTCTCAAAAAGACCAAAATAAATAAATAAATAAATAAATAAATAAATAAATAAATAAATAAATAAAATTAATATTGAATTCAATACTTTAAAAGTAAGAATAAACTAAATAATTAATCTTATAATGTGATTTACATTTTATTATAATAAAGATGACAGTTTCTTTGTCAATCTGGAGGAGATGAGAAACCATGTTCTCAACCTGTGCTTTATTTGGAGACATTGCTCTTTCTACCTGAATCCTGCCTACTTATGGATTAAACATAAATTTTGTGGGATCCCTCAGCAGAAATTCAGAATATACAGTTGTTAAACAACTGAGTGCCTTGTCCTGCTGAGCTTCCTGTGCAAGGGGAGATTCAGCAGGTAAATAGGAAGGTCAATACACCTAGGGAATCATGGGATTGTTACCAAGTGCTCTGATACAGACATGGGTCTCATGGACTGTTTCTCAGCAAAGGGCACTGCTGTAGCAGGTATGAACTGTGGACAGGGCAGGGTTCTTAAGGAAAACTTTGAGTCTTTAACATGGAAATTCATTTCCCCCTGGGTAAACACTATATTTCTGTATTTTCTAATCCATTATGAAGTTGACTCCATGGCAGAAAGGGAATCAGTCTTTACTTATGAGAGGAACCTTGGGAGGGGGAGACTCAGTAGTTGAACCCATTTCCTGCCTCCTAGGTATCCAAAGAGGATGTCACAGTCTCAATAAAGAGACTATACAATGAATCACATTTTCAAAGCACATATTTAACAGCAGACGACAGGTTGGGAACTGTAGGTTCTAGGAATGGAATATGCAGGGACATCTTGGTGGATGGAGAAATACCTGACCCCTGCCATCCTTGGATTTCCCCTTTACCCCTCCTCCTCCCTGGGATCCACCATTAGGGAAGGGAGGCTTTCAGTTTGCAGATGTCACAGTCAAAGGATGCTGAGCATGTAGACTCAGACACTCTTTGGATAGTGGCAATCCCTGTAACAGTGGATTGTGGGGTCCCACTCCTGTGAAGATGATATGGGTGGTGTGGAGTAAAGACTCTTGGACTTGTGTCTGTGTGCAGCAAGCCATGTATTTTATAGTGTTGCAAGCTTATATAGACAAAGAGTTTATGCCTACATGTTAAACTGCATTCCTAGTCTATGTGCAAGTTTTCCAGGTACAAACTGATAAACAGGATGTGTGTCCTCTCTTTGTGAAAGCTGAGTGTCCTAAATCAAGGTGTTTGCTTCAGAACAAGGAAAGGCAGCCTCATTTGGCTAGGCATGTGGTGTTCCATCTTGACAGTGTTTTGAGACATTGTGTTCAGCATGTCCTCCACCAGAAAGGCAATGTCTGATCTTTAAACTTAAGGTCCTACTTGACTTAAGACATGCCATCCTGATCTCCAGCAGAGGATTTCACTCTCTCAATGAGCTTCCATAATGTTGGACCTGGTGCTGAGCTAGGGTTTGAAGTCTAAAAGCTGGCACTTGGTCAATCCCTGTGCAAAGTGTCATGGGTAAGGAGTCCTAATAGGGATATGTTTTTGCAGTTATATTTTATTTTAGCATTAATTTACAATTGTATTATAATGTGAGACAACTTTTCTTTAATTTTTCTATTTTGTGTGTGGTATATTATACTTTGTGCAAAAGAGAAAAAATGTAGAAATCATGTGTGACTGTGCATGTGGAGCTCAGAGTACACCTTCTAAAAGTTTGTTTTCTTCTTCAACTATGTGGTTCTTGTGGATAAAACTTGAGTTGTCAGGTTAGTCGGAAGTGCCTCTAAACCTCAATGTGACCTAGTCACCAGTTTAATATATCAACTTTCAAGAGTGACAAGGCAGGCAGATTCCAGGACATTCCTGGCCCCAGTGCCACCCGTATAGGATTCCAAGACCATTGGAGCTCTGTTGCTTCAAGCCCAGGGTCCCAGAACCATCCCAGCCTAGTCATTTCCAGCACAGGGCAAGTTCCAGAACCTTCCTGGACTCAGTGCCACTGGTGCAGGGTTCCAAGATCATTGGATCTCTTTTGCATCCAGGCCAGGGCCCAGGACCATCCCTGACCAGTCACTTCCAATGTAGCTCCAGGGAGCCAGGACCATCCCAGCCCAGTTGTAATCACCACAGGGTGAGTGACAGGCTGGCCATCTCAGCAGGTGGGTTCCAGAACAATTATAGCTCCGTTCAGAGTTCCAGGACCATCCTAGCACTTTTTATTCTAGCACAGGGAGAATGACAGGGTAGGCCTCTTTGCAGGCAGGTTCCAGGACCTTGCAGCCATCAGAATTACAGCTGACTTTTCAGTGCAAATTATGAAAGCCAGAAGAATTTGGACGAAAGTATTCCCAGTACTAAACAACTATAGATGCCAACCCAGATTTTTATACCCAGCAAAAATATCAATTATAGTTGAAGGAAAAAGAAAAAAAAATCTTTCAAGATGAAAGAATTCATGTCCAGGAAACCGACCCTTCAGAAAATACTTAAAACAATTCAAAGGTCAGAGAAAATGAACAACTCTCCCCAGGAAGCTAGAGAAAATAATGAATAAAAGTGTAACTGCAGAAATACAAACCTAGACCAAGAATGCAAACAGAAAATAAGGTAAAATGAAGCAGCACACATATCTCAACAATGACTTTATATATTAATGGACTGAACTCCCCAATCAAAATACATAGACTGGGAGAATGAATTAGGAAACAAAACCCATCTATGTGCTGTCTACAAGAAACTGATCTTACCCTCAAGGATAGGCATCAACTTAAAATGAAAGGAGGGGAAAACATATTCCATGCAAATGGTATCAAAAAGCAAGCGGAAGTTGCTATTCTAATATCAGACAAAATATACTTCAAAGTAAAATTAGTCAGACAAGGAACAGAAGGTCACTACATCCTTATCAAAGGATCAATTAACCATCAAGATTTCCAATCATGAATATACATGCACCAAACTCTGGTGCATCAAACTTTATAAACATATTTCTACAGGACCTCAAGGGACAGATTGCTTCCAGCAGACTAATATTTTGGTATTTCAATATCCCACTGAGCCCATTAGATAAGTCAAATGGACAAAGAATAAACGGAGAGACATCTGAACTTAACAATACTATATAACAAATGAACCTCAGAGATATCTACAGAATATTCCACCCAGACTCCAGAAAATATACTTACTACTCAGAATCCCATGGAACATTCTCCAAAATAGACCACATACTGGGACACAGGATAAAACCTCTACAAATACAAAGGGATTGAAATAATTTCATGCATTATATCAGAACACAGTGCAATAAAGCTCAATAATAACACTAGAATAAGCCCAACTATCTATAAGAACACATGGAGACTAAACAACACACTGCTGAATAATGAATGGATCAAAGAAGAAATATAGAAAGAAATAAAAACATTCCTGTCAGTAAACAAAAAAGAAAATACAACACAGCAAAATCTATGGGATACTTTAAAAGCAGTCCTAAGAGGGAAGTTTATACTCCTCAGTGCCTACATTAAAAAAGCAGAAAGATGACAAATAAATTAACTAACACTGTAGCTAAAAACACTTGAGAGACAAGAACAAATGAACCATAAATCCAACAGAGAGGAAGAAATAACAAAACTCAGAGCAGAAATAAATTAAATGGAAGCATAGAAAACAGTGCAAAGAATCAAAGAATCTAAAAGCTGGTTCTTTAAAAGGATAAACAAGATAGATGGACCCCTAGCCCAGTTAAGCCAAAGAAAAAAAGAGAAACTCCAAATCAGTAGTATTTGTGATGAAAACGGAAACATCACAGCAGACAAAGAAAAGATCTAGACAATCACATGAGGACACTTCAAAAAACTATACTCTATTAATTTGAAAAAACTAAAAGAAATGGATTCACATTTGAAATCCTGGAATTCAACAAAGCTTAACCAACAAGAGACAGCATAAATGGTTCCATAATATATGAGGAAGTTGAAAATGTAATAATAAAACTCCCAACTACAAAAAGCCCAGGCCCAGATGATTTCATAACAGAATTCTATAAAACATTTAAAAGGACCCTCAACCATTATTAATAAAACTGGTCAGAAGGATAAAAACAGAAGGAAATCTCACAAATTCCTCCTACAAAGCCAGCATCACTCTAATACCCAAACCAGGCAAGGACACAACCAAAAATGAAAATTATAGACCCATCTCATAAATGAACACATATGCAAAATTGCTCAAGAAAATACTTGCAAACTACATGCAGACCCACGTCAAAATGATTATCCTTTATGCCAAAGTTGTGTTCAGACCAGAGATGCAGGCGTAGTTCAACATACATAAATCAATAGATATAAAACACATAAATGGAATCAAAGATAAAAAACATAAAAACATCTCAACTGAAACAGAAAGAGACTGAAAAATTCAGCATCACTTCATTCTTTTAAAGTCCTAGAGGGAATTTGACCAGAGGGAACATTCCTCAATGTAATTGTAGCCTTATAAAACAAACCCACAGCTAACATCATCCTAAATGGAGAAAAGTTAGAATCATTACCCTTAAAGGCAGGAACATGGTAAGGCTGTCCCCTATCACCACTCCTCTCCAATATAGTGCTTGAAATACTTGCTAGGGGAATAAGGCAATAAAGGGAAATTAAGGGAGTACTAGTTGGAAAAAAGGGAAGTCAAATTATCCCTCTTTGCAGATGATATGATAGTTTACCTAAAGGATGCTCTACCAGAAAATTCCTAGAAATGATTTAGAGTTTCAGTAAAGTGGTGGGATACAAAATTCAACTAGAAAAATGAGTTGCCTTTCCTTACACCAACAATAAGCAACTGGAGTAGGAATACAAGAAGACCTTCCCACTCATAATAGTAAAAAAAATCAATATATTACATAGGAACAAACTTAAGCAAAGAATCCAAAGAGCTCTGCAACAAAAATATTAAACCCCTGAAGAAGGAGATTGAAGAAGACATAAAAAGGTGGAAAGAACTCACATGCTCATGGATTAGAAAAATTAATGTAATAAAAACGTCTATTCTACACAACTTAATATACAGATTCTATGCAATCCCAATTAAAACCTTCAAGAGTTTCTTCACAGACCTGGAAAAGAAATCCTTAAATGTATATGGAAAAAAATCCCAAATATCCAAAGCAACCCTGCACCAAAAGTCAATACAGGGGGGATCACTTTACTAGACTTCAAACTATATTACAGGGCTATAGTCATAAAAACAGCCTGATACTGGCAGAAAAATAGGCCCGTAGTCCAATGGAACAAAACTGAAGACCCAAACTTGAGCTCATGCAATTTCAGCCACCTCATAATTAATAAAGGGGACAAAAAGACTCAGTGGAAGAAAGACATCATCTTCAGCAAATGGAACTGGCAAAACTGGATCACCATTTGTAGAAGAATAAAATTGAATCCTTACTTCTCACTCTGCACAAAAGACAGCTCCCAATAAATCAAAGACCTCAACGTGATGCTTGAAAATTTGAATGTGATACAAGAAAACCTTGGCAGCAACCTACAAGACATAGGCTTAGGAAAAGACTTTCTAAATCAAACAGCAGCTGTGCAAGAAATAAGGTCAATGATTGACAAATGGGATCCAATTAAACTCAAAAGCTTCTATACAGAGAAAGAAACAATCAATGAAGTGCAAAAAAAAATAAACCACAGAGTTGGAGGAAACCTTCACCACTGATACATCTGACAGAACATTAACATCCAGAATATATAAAATTCTCAAAAAAACAAAGAATAAAGAAAACACATGACCCACTCAAGAGATGCAGTAAGTAGCTGAAGAGAGATTTGGCAAGTGAGGAAATAAAGATGTCTAAGAAAAATCTTAAAAAGTGTTAAAATCTGTGACATTGATGTAGTTAGCTATGACTACACAGCACAAGACCAGCATGTGCCCCACTGGGTGAGTGGACATGACCTGAGTCCTGCAGAATGCCAACCTGCAAAAGACCAGATGAGGCCTGCCTTCCTGGGGACTTTGGGCACTACATTTCCCCGTAGAGGACTGATATCGCCCAGGAACTTCCAAACTTCTGGTCACAGCATGCAACATGGGCAGAGTTAGCCATGCACCACACAGCACAAGACCAACGTACATCCCGCTGGGCAAGGGGAATTCATCCATGTCCTGCAGAATGCCAACCTGCAAAAGACCAGGTGATGCCTAACTTCCTGGGGACTTTGGGCACCCCTGTGCCCCATGGAGGCCTGGTGTTGCCAGCACCTTCCAACCTTCTGGTCCCAGCGTGTGACATGGGCAGAGTTAGCCACACACCACACAGCACAAGACAAGAGTGCACCCTGCTGGGCATGCGGATTTCACCCATGTCCTGCAGAACACCAACCTGCAAAAGACAAACCTAGGGAAGTGGTGGTGCAGAGGATCTAGCTGTGCAGCCAACCTTGAGGCACCAGAACCCAAAGAAACTAATAAACAAAGAAATCCACATGCAAAAGAAAACAAGAACAACAAAAAGAACACGGGAAAAGGTCATAAGTAATCCACATCGAACTCTACCAACCCTACAGAAGACTCCTAGGATGAGATTTCCTTGGAAGGAAACCAAGACATGGACCTGAGAAAAAGAATTGTGGAAATATTCAAAGAAATTAGAGTACTAAGGGAAGAGATTGAAAAACTCAAGAAGTACCAAGAGGATGATAATGACAATATTTGGAAAGAACTAAGGGTAGAGATTGAAAATCTCAAGATATACCTAGAGGGAAATAATGGTAAACGTTGGAAAGAACTAAAGGGAGAAAATGACAAACTCCAGAAGGAAGTGAAAATGCTTAAAATATCGCAGGATGAAAGGAAAAAAGAAAATGACCAATGAAACAAAGACATACAAGATGAGAATAACAGGCTCCAGAAGGAAGTGGAAACACTAAAGAAATCACAGTATGAAATGAAAAAGGAAATTGAACATTTATCCAATCAACAGGAAAGAATGGGAAAAAGCCTTAGAAGCAGAATGGAAGAAGCAGAGAAAAAGAATATCAGACCTGCAGGTTAACATGGACCAACTAGAATGCTCAAATAAACATTATGAAAAATTAAAAAAATAAACCAAGATTGGAACAACCAGGAAATGTGGGAAACTATGATAAAACCAAACCTCTGTATGATAGAGATAGAGGAAAGAGAAGAATCCCAAGACAACAACATTGACCAGATCTTCAACAGGATAATAGAAGAAAATTTCCCCAGACTAAAAAAATAAATAAACCCATACAAATACAAGAAGCACATAGAACACCAAACAGACAAGAACAGAAAAGAAATTCCCTATGCTATATAATTGTTAAAACACTAGATGCTCAAAACAAAGACAAAATACTGAAAGCCACAAGAGAAAAACAACAAGTTACATATATGGGGAAAACCCATCAGAATCATAGCTGATTTCTCAGTCCAAACTATGATAGCTAGAAGAACATGGGCCAAAGTATTCCCTGTGCTAAACGACTTTAGATGCCAACCCAGACTGCTATACCCAGCAAAAATATCAATCACAGTTGAAAAAGAAAGAAGAAACTTTCACAACTTGAAAAAGATGAAAGAATACATGTCTAAGAAACCAACACTTCGGAAAAATCCTCAAAACAATTCAAAGAACAGGGGAAAGAAAGAAATATCCCTAAGAAATTAAAGAGAGAAAGCAACAAAATCATAACAGAGTAAAGATAAACCTAGACCAAGAATGCAAACAGAAAATGAGGTTAAAGAAGCAACACACATCTGTCAATAATAACCTTAAATACTAATGGTCTAAACTCCCCAATCAAAAGGCATAGACTGGGAGAATGGATTAGGAATCAGAACCCTTCTATATGCTGTCTACAAGAAACCCATCTCACCCACAAGGACAGACCCCACCTTAGAGTGAAAGGATGGAAAAATATTCTAAGCAAATGGTACCAAGAAACAAGCTGGAGTGGCTATTCTAATATCCGACAAAATAGATCTCAAAGTAAAATTAATCAGAAGAGACAAAGAGGGCCATTGCATCCTTGTCAAAGGAACAGTGAACCATGACGACTTCACAATCCTAAATGTCTATGCACCAAACTCTGGTGCACCTAACTTTATAAACACAACTCTGCAGGACATGAAGACACAGAATAATCCTAACACACTAATAGTCGGAGACCTCAACACTCCACTGAGCCCCTTGGATACATCAACAGGACAAAAAGTAAACAGAGACACATCAGAACTGATCAATAAAATACACCAAATAGACCTCACAGACATCTACAGAATATTCCACCCAAATACCAGAGAATATACTTTCTACTCAGCACCTCAAGGAACATTCTCCAAAATCGAACACATACTGGGTCACAAAAGGAACTTCGTTAAATACAAAAGGATAGAAATTATTCCATACATTCTATCAGACCACAGTGTAATAAAGCTCAAAATGGACCCCAGAATAAGTTCAACTAGCTAAAAGAACACATAGAGACTAAACAACACAATCCTGAACAATGAGTGGGTCAGGGAAGAAATAAAGAGTGAAATAAATGTATTCATGGAACTGAACCAAAAAGACAATACAACACAACAAAACCTGTGGGATACATTAAAAGCAATATGGAGAGGAAATTGTATAGCCCTAAGTGCCAATATTAAAAAAAAAAAAAACAGAAAGGGAACAAATAAATTATCTAACAATGCAGATGAAAACACTTGAGAGACAACAACAAATGAACCCTAAATCCAACAGACAAGAAGAAATAAAACTCTGAGTAGAAATCAAAGAAATAGAAACAAAGAAAACATTACATAAAATCAATGAATCCAAAAGCTGGTTCTTTGAAAAAACAAACAAAATATACATTCCTGTAGCCCAGCTAATCAAAGAGAGAGAGAGAGGGAGGGAGGGAGGGAGGGAGAGAGAGAGAGAGAGAGAGAGAGAGAGAGAGAGAGAGAGAAAGAAAGAGAGAGAGAACTCCAAATCAATAGTATTCATGATGAAAGGGGAAACATCACCATAGACAAAGAAAAGATGCAGAAAACTACACAGGAATACTTCAAAAATCTATAGTCCACTAAATTTGAAAATCTAAGAGAAATGGATGAATATCTGAAATCCTGGGAATGAACAATGCTTAACCGAGAAGAGGTTGACAGTTTAAACAGACCCATAATGTTTGAGGATATTGACGATGTAATTATAAACCTCCCAACTTAAACATTCCCTGGTCCAGATGGTTTCACAGCAGAATTATAGAAAACATTTAAATAAGTCCTACAACCATTGCTACTCAAACCATTTTGAAGGATACTGAGGGAATTCTCCCATACTCCTTCTATGCAGCCAGCATCACACTAATACCAAAGCCAGGCAAAGATGCAAACAAAAAAGAAAACTATAGACCCATCTCACTATTGAACATAGATGCAAAAATTATCAACAAAATACTTGCAAACCGCATGCTGACCCACATCAAAAAGATCATCCATAATGATCAAGTTGGATTCATACCAGAGATGCAGGGATGGTTCAACAAATGTAAATCAATAAATATCATAAAACACATAAATGGACTGAAAGACAAAAACCACATGATCATCTCAATTGATGCAGAAAAAGCCTTTGACAAGATCCAGCATCCCTTCATGATTAAAGTCTTAGAGGGAATAGGACTGAAAGGAACATTCCTTAACATGATCAAAGCCATATATATCAAACACACTGCCAAAATTATACTAAATGGAGAAAAATTAGAAACATTTCTCTTAAAGGTGGGGGAACCCAGCAAGGATGCCACCTATCACCACTCTTCTTGAACATAGTGCTCGAAACACTTGCTAGGGCAATAAGACAAGAAAAGGAAATTAATGGAGTACTAATCTGAAAAGTTAAGCTATCTCTTTTTGCAAATTATATGATAATTTACGTAAGGGACGCTAAAATCTCCACCAGAAAACTTCTAGAAATGATTAAGAGTTTTAGTAAATTGTCAGGCTAAAAAATTAACGTAGAAATCACATTGGAATACAGGCAAAGAGAAACCCATATGCCAGAGACACAAAGAAGAGACAACATGGGAAAGGTGCAAGACAATAAAACACCAAGCTCTACCAACCCTGTGGAAGATTGCTACAGTGGGATCCCCCTGGGGATGGCCCAGGACACAGATATTAGAAGTACCATTGTGAACATACTTAAATAAATACAAGATTATTAAGAGCAAATCAAATAATTAAGAAAAGAGAATGAAAAACTCAAGAAAGACCTAGAGAGAGAGAATGACAAGCTCCTCCAGAAGGAAGTGGAAAAACTGAAAAGATCCCATATTGAAAAAGATAAGGAAACCAACGAGCTAAGCAAAGAGCTACAGGAAGAGATAGAGAAGCTCCAAAAGAAAGTGGAAATACTAAAGAAATCAGAAGAGGTAATAAAAAAGGAAATCACTCACCCAACTAAGAGGAATGGAATGGAAAAAGCCTCAGAATCAGAATGGAGGAAGCAGAACAAAGAATAACAGACCTGGAAGATAATATAGAACAACTAAAAACCTCAAGTAAAGATTGTGAAAAATTGAAAAATACACAAATGTGGAGCAACCAGGAACTGTGGGACACTATGAAAAGATCAAACCTCTGCATCACAGGAATAGAGGAAAGAGAAGAATCCCAAGAGAATGGTATTGATCAGATCTTCAACAGAATAATAGAAGAACATTTCCCCAACCTAAAAAATGACAAACCAATACAAATACTAGAAGCGTATAGAACTCCAATCAGACAAGATCAGAAAAAAAATCTATCCACACCATGTCATAGTTAAAATGCTAGACGTCTAAAACTAAGACGAAATTCTTAAAGCCACAAGAGAAAAACAACGAGTGACTTATAAGGAGAAACCTATCAGAATTGCAACTGACTTCTCATTGCAAACTATGAAAGCAAGAAGAACGTGGAGCAAAGCATTCCCACTGTTAAAGGACAATAGATGCAAACCAAGGTTACTATACCCACCAAAAATGGCGATTATAGTTGAAGGAGAGAGAAAAATCTTCCATGACATAAACAAGATGAAAGAATACACAAGATAGACAGACCTCTAGCCCAGTTAACCAATAGAATAAACAACCACAAATCAATAGAATCTGTGATGAAAAGGGAAATATCACAACAGACAATGAAAAGTTCCAGAAAATTATGCAGGAATACTTAAAAAACCTATACTCTACCACGTTTGAAAACCTAGAACAAATGGATGAATATCTGAAATCCTGGGAATCAACAAAGCTCGACCAAGAAGAGAACGACAGCTTAAACAGACCCATAATATATAAAGAAATTGAAGATATAATAAGTAACCTCCCAACTAAAAAAAAGCCAGACGGTTTCATGGCAGAATTCTATAAAACATTTCAAAAAGATTTACAAACATTATTACTGAAATTATTTAGAAGGATACAAACAGAGGGAATTCTCCCAAATTCCTTCTATGAAGCCAGCATCACTGTATTACCAAAACCAGGCAAAGATACAACTAAAAAGGAGAATGATAGACCCACTCCCTAATGAACACAATGCCAAAATTCTAAACAGGATACTGGAAATTACATACAGATCCACATCAAGAAGATCATGACCAAGATGGATCCATACCAGAGATGCAGGGATGGTTCAACATATGAAAATCAATAAATATCATCAAGCATATAAATGGAATGAAAGACAACAACCACACCATCATCTCAATTGATGCTGAAAAAGCCTCTGACAAAATCCAGCATCCCTTCATGCTTAAAGTCCTAGATGGAAATGGATTGCTGGGATCATTCCTCAATGTAATCAAAGGATATATAAGAAACCAACAGCCAATATCATCCTAAATGGGGAACTGACAGAAGGATTCACTTTAAAGGTAGAAACTCGGCAAGGCTGCCCCCTGCCACCATTCCTCTTCAATATAGTGCTTGAAACACTTGATAGAGCAATAAGGCAAGAAAAGGAAATTAAAGGAATACTAATTGGAAAAGAGGAAGTCAAGCTATCACTTTTTGCTGATGATATGATGGTTTACTTAAGGGATACTAAAAAACTCCACCAGAAAACGCCTAGATACTATTAGGAGCTTCAGTAAAGAGGCAGGATACAAAATTACGTAGAAAAATCAGTAGCATTTTTTTACACCAACAACATGCAACTGAAGAAGGAATTCAAGGATACCTTCCTACTCACAATAGGCTCAAAAACAATAAAATACCTAGGAACAAACCTAACCGAGGACACCAAAAATCTCTACAAATTTTTTTTTAACCTTTAAAGAAAGAAATTGAAGAAGACATCAGAAGATGGAAAAACCTCCCATGCTCATGGATTGGAAAAATTAATATAGTAAAAATGTCTATTCTACCCAAACTCGTGTAAGATTTAATGCAATCCCAATTAAGATCCCCAAGAGTTTCTTCACAGGCTTGGAAAAAAGTCCTTAATTTCATTTGGAAAAACAAAAGACCCCGAATAGCCAAAACAACCCTGAGTGAAAAGAGCAATATAGTAGGTGTATTAGTCAGGGTTCTCTAAAGAAACAGAAACAACAGGATGAATATATATATATATATAATTGATTTGCTCACGTGACAGAGTTCAAGGATTCCAACAGTAGCTGCACCACACTGGAAAGGCCGAGACGAGAATCCAGGGAACTGCTCAGTCCGCAAGGCTGGATGTCTCAGTAGTCCCAATCCAGTGCTGAAGGACCAAATGGGTTCCAGGAGATCTGCCGGTCTCAGTACATGCTGGGATCCGAAAAGTTGATCACAGCAGCAAGACAAACTCACAAGATGAGAGAGGCAAACTGCAGGAGAAAAAAGAGACCAGCTCCTTCTGCCATGGCCTTAAATACTGTCTGCTGTCAGAAGGTAACGCCCACATTTGGGGTGGGCCATCCAGGTTGAGGCCATTCAATCAAAGACCCTTTTTCTCTTATTTGTTCCTTAGTCCAGTCAAGTTGAAACCCAGGATTAACCATCACAAGTCCACCCCTTGTCAACTTGACACCCAATAAATAGCCTCTCCTTATGTTATGCTTAAATGTCAATTACAAACGATGACAGGGTCATAATTCCACCTAACATGTTATAAGTATCTCATGTGCAATATCAAAGCATTATATCTTAGAGTAGGTGGTAATTCAGTATCTAATAACCTAAATATGACAACACTTAACACATATCTCAGTTGCACATTCAA
>VZQC01014654.1:186340-235150 GCA_009823505.1 Rhizomys pruinosus
TATATACAATTTATTGATTTGCTCACGTGACAGAGTTCAAGGATTCCAACAGTAGCTGCACCACACTGGAAAGGCCGAGACGAGAATCCAGGGAACTGCTCAGTCCGCAAGGCTGGATGTCTCAGTAGTCCCAATCCAGTGCTGAAGGACCAAATGGGTTCCAGGAGATCTGCCGGTCTCAGTACACGCTGGGATCTGAAAGGTTGATCACAGCAGCAAGACAAGCTCACCAGATGAGAGAGGCAAGCCACAGGAGAAAAAAGAGACCAGCTCCTTCTGCCATGGCCTTAAATACTGCCTGCTGGCAGAAGGTAACGCCCACATTTGGGGTGGGCCCTCCGGGTTGAGGCCGTCCAATCAGAAGACCCTTTTTTTCTTATTTGTTCCTTAGTACAGTCAAGTTGACACCCAGGATTAACCATAACAGGAGGGATCCCTATACCAGACTTCAAACTATACTACAGGGCTATAGTCGTAAAAACAGCCTGGTACTGGAATTAAAACAGACCTGTTGACCAATGGAACAAAACTGAAGGTCCAAACCTGAGCACATAAAATTTCAGCCATCTCATATTTGACAAGAGGGCCAAGAAGACACAATGGAGAAAAGAGAGCAACTTCAGCAAGTGGTGTTGACAAAACTGGATCACAACTTGTAGAAAAATGAAATTAAACCCCTACCTCTCACCCTGTACAAATGTCAGCTCCAGATGGATTGAAGACCTCAAAGTGAAACCCCAAACTCTGAAGGTGATAGAAGAAAAAGTTGGCAGCAGACTACAAGACATGGGCGTAGGAAGACTTCCTAAATCAGACAGCAGCTGTGCAAGCATTAAGGTCAACAAATGACAAATGGGACCTCATTAAACTCAAAAGCTTCTGTACATCAAAAGAAACAATCAAGGAAGTGAAGAGAAATCCCACAGAGTGGGAAGAAAGCTTCACTCGAGAAACATCCAACAAAGCATTGATTTCCAGAATATATAAACTATTGGAAAAACAAAGAAGAAAGAAAACAAATGACCCATTAATAGATGGAGCAATGAGCTTTAAAGAGACTTCACAAGTGAGGAATTAGAGATAGCTTAGAAACATCTTAAGAAATGTTCAACATCATTAATCATTAAGGAAATGCAAATCAAAACCACTGTAAGATATCATCTTACTCCAATAAGACTGGCTAGGACCAAGAAAACAAATGATACCAAGTGCTGGAGAAGTTGTGGGGAAAGAGGAATACTCAGACACTGCTTGTGGGAATGTAAAATCATACAGCCACTATGGAAAGCAGTGTGGAAAACCCTTGGAAGGCTTAGAATGAACTTCCCACCTGACCCTGCCATACCTCTCCTAGGCATGTACCCACAAGACTCATCTTACCTCAGAGATACATGCACAGCCATGTTTATTGCAGCCCTCTTCACAATAGCAAGGAGCTGGAACCAATCCAAGTGCCCCTAAACTTATGAGTAAATAGAGCAAATGTGGTACATCTATACAATGGAGTTCTATGCAGATGTAAAGAAAGATGACATCATGATATTTGCAGGTAAATGGCTGGAGCTAGAAGATATGATGCTGAGTGAAGTAACACAGTCCCAGAAAAACAAACAACGTGTGGTATCCCCCATCTGTGGATGCTAGCACTAATTACCTAATTGTATGGCAAACTGAGTAATGTCAATGTGATATGAAAACAAATGTGGTCTTATATGTTGAACCCCTTAAAATACAATAAATAAAAAAAGAATAATCAGTAGCCTTTCTTTACACCAACAGTAAAGAAGTGGAGAAGGAATATAAGAAGTCCTTCCCACTCAAAATAGCCTCAAAAATAATTAGATATCTTGGAACAAACCTAACCAAAGATACTAAAAACCTCTACAACAAAAATTTTAAACCCCCGAAGAAAGAGATTGAAAATGTCATCAAAAGATGGAAAGACCTCCCATGCTCATGGGTTGGAAAAATTAATATAGTAAAAATGTCCATTTTACCCAAACTGATATACAGATTCACCGCAATCCCAATCAAAATCCCCATGAGCTTCTTCACAGACTTGGGGAAAAAAATCCTTAAATTCATATGGAAAAAGAAAAGACACTGAATATCTAAAGCAACCCTGATCGAAAAATACAATACAGGGGGGGATTGCCCTACCAGACTTCAAACTATATTACATGGCCATAGTAAAAAAAACAGCCTGGTACTGTCACAAAAACAGACCAGTTGACCAATGGAACAAAATTGTTGATCCAAACTTGAGCTCATACAATTTCAACTACCTCATATTTGACAAAGGGGAAAAAAACCTCAATGCAGGAAGGATAGCATCTTCAGCAATTGGTGCTGAAAAAAATTGGATCATCATCTGTAGAAGAACAAAATTATACCCCTAATTCTCACCCTGTACAAAAATCAACTCCATGTGGATCAAAGTTTTCAACCTGAAGCCTGAAACCCTGAAGGTGATAACAAAAAAGTTTGTAACAACTTACCAGACACAGGCTTAGGAAAAGACTTTCTAAATCAGGCAGCAGCCACACACGAAGTAAGGTCAACAGTTTACAAATGGGACCTCATTAAACTCAAAAGCTTCTGTACAGCGAAAGAAACAATCAAGGAGTTGAAGAGAAAACCCAGAGTGGGAAGAATTCTTTACCAGTAACACATCTGACAGAGCATTAACATCATGAGTATATATAAACTACTCAAACAACAAAAAAGACAAACGATCTACTCAAAAGATGTAGTAAAAAGCTGAAGAGCCTTCACCAGTGAGGAATTAAAAATGGCTGAGAAACATCTTAAAAAGTGTTCAACATCACTAATAATTAATGAAATGAAAATTAAAACCACTCTCAGATATCATCTCACTCCAATATGGCTAGCAAAGGACAAGAAAACAAAAGACAACGGATGCTCAGAGGTTGTGGAGAAAGAGGAAGACTCATCCACTGCTGGTGGGAATGTAAACTTGCAAAACCACTATAGAAAGCAGTGTGGATAACCCTTAAAAGAGTCAGAATGAGCCTTCTACCTGACCCCGTCATACCAGTCCTATGTATATGCCCCAAAGACTCATACTACTGCAAAGATACATGCACTTCCATGCTTATTGCAGCTCTCTTCACAATAATGAAGAGCTGGATCCAACCCAAATGCCCCTCAACAGACGAGTGGATGACAAAAATGTGGTACATCTACACAATGGATTACTATTCAGAGGTAAAGAAAGATGGCATTATGAAATTTGCAGGTAAATGGATGGAGCTCAAAGCCATTATGCTGAGTGAAATAACAAGTCCCAGAAAAACAAATGGAAATCGGTTTTCCTCATTTGTGGATGCTATCACCCCCCAGACAAAAGGCAAGCTGAATGACATTACGGTTATATTTCTGTTTATCTGAAAGCAACTATGTTGTTATAATGTGAATCTCTCAATGGGCTCTAGAATTCATCCACCAATTATTTTCAGACTCTGTAATTACTGTATATGTGTGGAGAGTATGTGTCCATATTTTAAAGTAATACAAAATTAATGGAGGAATATGTGAATTCCTAAACATAAAAAAAGACTGAGAGAAAGATGCAGGACAGTTATGGCAGAATGCATGATCTGGGATGGGGTGGCATGGGGTAGGGGGAAGAGAAAGGGGAATATGCCTGAGCTGAATTGAAATATGATGTATGATATACACAAAAAATATAAAATAAAAAATAAAAAAGTAAACTGGTGATTAACATTAAAAAGTGTTCCACATCATTTGTAATTAAGGAACTGCAAATTAAAACCACTGTAAGATATCATCTCACTCCAATAAGACTTGTTAAGGTCATGAAAACAAAAGACACCAAATGCTGGAGAAGATGTAGGAAAAGGAGAACAATCATCCACTGCTGGTGTGAATGTCAACTCATACAACCACTATGAAAAGCAGTGTGGAGACTCCTTAAAAGACTGAAATGAGTCTACCACCTGACCCAGTCATACCTTTCCTGGGTATATACCCACAAGCCTCATCCTAAGACAAAAATACGTGCACATCTATGTTTATTGCAGCTCCCTTCACAATAGCAAAGAGCTGGAACCAACCCAAGTGCCCCTCAACTGATGAGTGGATAGAGAAAATGTGGCACATCTACACAATGGAGTTCTATGCAGCAGTAAAGAAAGATGACATCATGAAATATGTAGGTAAATGGATGGATCTAGAACACATTATGCTAAGTGAAGTAACACAGTCCCAGAAAAACAGAAAAAAATTTGTATCCCTAAATTGTAAAGCAAATTAAGCAATATGTGTGTGTGTGTGTGTGTTTGTGTGTGTGCATGTGTATGTTTGTATTTCTTTTATTTTTATTTTTTAATAAAAGGTCATAAGTAATGAATACAGGAATCCTTCATGTAAAACCAATTTACAAGTAGCTATGCCCAAACTTATACAACCCGAGGCCCACATTGTCCAGCTGGGAGAACTTATATGTACTGTCATGTTGATCAAATAAGATTCCAGTCTATGTTTCTGTAGTTTCCTAGTTCACCCCAATTGCAGCCCTTACATTCTACCACACCCACTTTTCTGCAGATTATTCCCTAGGCTTTAGAAAAGGGACACAAGTGGACAAGAAGCCAAACAGTCTACTTTGTTTGGAGACATCGTTTTGGACTCTGATCAGTTCAGGCTTTTTCCTTTCATGGGTTGGCAGTTTATCCCAGAATAACCTTTTACTCCTACTGATGAAGCACAAGCAGTTAGATATACAGGCATTTAAACAGTACTAATTATTATGGTAGGTTACATTGGTATAGACACAGATGTTTGGATGGTATGCTAATCCAGGAACTATAGCTTTACTGTAAAAGATGACAAGGTCTTACTGTGGCTTATAATATCTCCTAACCACTAGAAGACTTAAGCTTGTGGCATCAGACTTGAATTATTCCTCCAAGGAGAGAGCTAATAGCCAATTAGATTTGGGATATACAGATATTTGGCTGCCGCTACTGGACAGTATTTCCAGGAAGGTGAGGTATAGCTGATGCTGATGGAGGAGTCTTGCTTGACTCAAGGAGACCAATATTTGCTTTGTTGATTTAGTGGCCTTTGGTAACACTCTCTGGCATTCCAGAGATCAACTGTATGCTTGCAAGTGTGGTCTCGATATATCTTTCCCATGCTTACACCAGGTCTTCGACAGCAGGGCCTTACCACCTCTCTTCTTGCAGGTATCCCAGTTTTCTGGCAAAAAGCCTTTAACTTTTTGCGGGCTTGGATTCCCTAGCCACCATCTCCTTGGCTGAATAATCCATTTCTGATAATAGAGCTCTCCTGTAGTAATATATTTTGCTCAATTACCCAGCTTATATAGACTTTAGTATTATATTTCGCTCTGAATAGAGAATTATCCTTTCACAATTCCTATGACTATCAGTCAGTTAAAGAAGGCAACTATATAGCTTTTATAAGAGATTACCTCTATAACAGTCAGGTCTAATCTACATTTAGGGAATGACTTCATTACCATCATGTTTTTCTTTGTTCTATGAAAAGGAGGTAAGGAAGTCTCTTATATTAAAACTTTGTGGCACCTGAAAGGTAAGTTCATTAGGACACATTATAAATAGTTGCTACAGTTAGGATCCACAGATATGTTTGATGCCTGTAGCAGTCTGAGGTTTTTCTTCCTTTTAATGTTTAGCTGGGCCATCTTTTCTGCATTAAATTTGCTCAAGCTGTTTATCATTTCCTGTATGTTGTTAATTTGGGAAGCTAACTTAATTCCTTTAGTTAAATTATCCTACCAGTAGAAGAAAATGTTACAAGTTGATATTGTACAACTCAAACTTTGTAGAGAATATTTGTATCCATTAACACCAAATTTGTTGTTATACAAATTATAAGTGAAGCAGATGTGGACTACAATTTATATTTCCAACTAGTTTAAATGTATTATATTTTTTGTTATAACCTTTTAACAAATGCTGTTTAATATAGATGTTTTTATTTTTACTAAGACCTAGAATACCATGTAATATGTAGACAAAGTTTAGGCAAATTTTGATACCTGTTAAACTCACATCAATTAACTATACCTTAATCTAATGTAGACCCGTGTCCCCCTCCCAACCCTCCCACCCCACCAGATTCACCATTTCAGTAAGTTCTGCTTGCAGTCTTTTCTGCTGTTGTTGATCTTTCCAATATGCATCGCTCCCCACACGGAATAGTTACAACTCGGTTATTGGTGCTAGCATCCACAGATAAGGGATACCATTCATTGTTTGTTTTTCCTGGACTGTGTTACGTCACATAAGATAATTTCTTCCAGTTCCATCCATTTACCTGCAAGTTTCATGATGTCATCTTTCTTTTGTTTTTTTTTTTTTTACTTCTTTATTTTTTCAGTTTTTAACAATAAGTAATAATTTATGAGTACAAGCATCCTTCACGTAAAACCAATTGGCAAGCAGTCTTGCCAAAAACCACACAGCCCATGGGTCCCACCATCCAGCTGGGGGGGCTTGTATGTTCAATCAAGTTGATCAGATGAGTGTCCAGGCTATATTGCTGTAGATTCACCATTCACCCCAATAGCAACCCTTACATTCTATCACGCCCCCTCTTCTGCAGATTGTTCTCTAGACCTAGAAAAGGGGCACAGGTGGATGAGAAGCAAAACAGTTTACTTTCTCTGGGGCTGTTTTCTTGGACTCTGGTCAATTCCGGCTGTTTCCTTTCATGGGCTGACAGTTTGTACAGGAATAACCTTTCAATCCTACTAATGAAGCACAAGCAATTAGATATATAGTTATTTCAACAGTAATAATTGTTATGGTAGGTTACTTTGGTATAGACACAGATGTTTGGATGGTGTGTTAATACATGAATTACGTTTTTTTCTGTAAAATATGACAGGGTCTTAGTGTGGCTCATAACATCTCCTAACCACTAGAGGATGTAATCTTGTGGCAACAGCCTTGGGTTATTCCTCCAAGGAGAGGGCTAATAGCCAATTAGATTTGGGATATACAGGCATATGGCTGCCACTGCTACACAGTATTTACAGACAGGTGAAGTGTAGCTGGTGCTGACGGAGGAGTCTTGCTTGACTCAAGGAGACCTATATTTGCTTTATTTGTTTAGTGACCTTTGGTAACATTCTCTGGTAGTCCAAAGATCAACTGTACACTTGCAAGTGCAGTCTCAATGCATGATGTCATCCTTCTTTACTGTTGCATAGAACTCCATTGTGTAGATGTCCATTTTCTCTATCCACTCATCAGTTGAGGAGAATTTTTGTTGGTTCCAGCTCTTCGCTATTGTGAAGAGAGCTGCAATGAACAAGGCTGTACATGTATCTCTGTGGTATGAAGAGTCTGATGGATATATTCCCAGAAGCGGTATGACTGGGTCAGGTGGTAGGCTCATTTTGAGTCTTTTAAGGGTTCTCCATACTGCTTTCCATAGTGGTTGTACAAGTGTGCATTCCCACCAGCAGTGGATGAGTGTTCCCCTTTCCCCACACCCTCTCCAGCATTTAATATCGTTTGTTTACTTGATCCTTGAGAGCCTTATATCAGGGTGAGATGTTATGTTAAAGTGTTTTTTTTTTGCATATTTCTTTTATTTATTTTTACATTTACTTTCATTAATTTCTTTTTTTTTTAACAATAATAAGTTTTGAGTTCAAGCATCTATCATGTAAAACCAATGTACAAGCAGTTGTGCCCAAACCCACACAGCCCAAGTCTCTCACCATCCAGCTGGAGGGGCTTGTATGTACAATCAAGTTGATCAAATAAGGGTCCAGTCTATATTGCTGTAGTTTCACCATTCACCCCAATCGCAGCCCTTACATTCTACCACGCCCCCTCTTGACAAATTTTTCCCTAGGCTTAGAAAATGGGCACAGGTGGACCAGAAGTAAAACAGTCTGCTTTCTCTGGAGATGTCATTTTGAACTCTGAGCAGTTCTGGCTGTTTCTTTTCATGGGCTGCCAGGTTGTTCAGGAAAAATCTTTCAATCCTACTAATGAAGCACAGGCAATTAGATATATTGATATTTAAACAGTACTAATTATTATGGTAGGTTACTTTGGTATAGACACAGATGTTTGGATGGTATGCTAATCCACGAATTATATTTTTTTTCTGTAAAAGATGACAAGGTCTTACTGTGGCTTATAACATTTCCTAACCACTAGAGGATGTAATCTTGTGGCATCAGCCATGATTTATTCCTCCAAGGAGAGAGCTAATAGCCAATTAGATTTGGGATATACAGACATATAGCTGCCACTGCTGCACAGTATTTCCAGGTAGGTGAGGTGTAGCTGATGCTGACAGAGTCTTGCTTGACTCAAGGAGACCAATATTTGCTTTATTGGTATAGTGGCCTTTGGTAGCACTCTCTAATATACCAGAGACCAACTGTACACTTGCAATTGTGGTCTCAATACATCTTTCCCATGCTTATATCAGGTCATTGACAGCAGGGCCTTACCGCCTCTCTTCTTGCAGGTATCCCAGATTACAGACAAGAATCATCTACCTTTTGTGGGGGCTTAGATCCCCTGGCCAACATCTCCTTGGCAGAATTATCCATTGATGATATCAGAGCTCTCATGTATTACTATATTTTGCTTCAATGCACAGCTAAAAGAGACTCTATTATTATATTTGGTTCTGAATAGAGAATAATCTTTTTCGCAGTTCCTATCTCTATTATTCAATTAAAGAAAGCAGTTTTTCTGGTTTTATAAGAGATAATCTCTATAACAGTTGGCTTTAATTTACAGTTAGAGATTGACTTCATTATCATCATATTTTTTCTTTGTTCTATGAAAAGGAGGTAAGAAAGTCTCTCATATTATAACTTTGTTGCACTTAGACTGTAAGGTTCATTAGAACTCTTTATAAACAGTTGTTACAAATAGGATCCACAGAGATGTTTGATGCCTGTAGTAGTCTGAGGTTTTTCCTCCTTTTAATGCTTAGATGGGCCAACTTCTCTACTGGTATTTCTTGGTACATCCTACACAATGCAAGGCTGTATCTTTTCATTCTCAGCCATTAAGTCGATGACGTTTTGACATGTGGGAACACACAAATCTTTTCCCCATAGTTAGTTTTAAGATTAAATTGAAAATTTTTTTACAAAATGTTTAATATATAACTGTATCCCCCCTTTTTTAATTCTAGGTTTTGATTTTTTGACATATGAATCTCAAAAGGGCAGTTGTAGTACACATACCCTTAAAGCAGGAATCAAATTGTAAATTTCATTAAATTTATCCAAGTTGTTTTGGCTGACTGTATGTCGTTAATTTGGGAAGAAAACTTAATTCCTTAAGTTAAATTATTCTACAGTTAAAAGAGAATGTTACAAGATGATACTGTATAACACAAAGCTTATAGAGAACATTTGTATATGTTAATCCCAAAGTTATTGTTATACAGATCTTAAGTAAAGCAAATATGAAGCACAACAATTTATATTTCCATTTAACTCAGATGTATCACCATTTTTTATTTTTTTAATTTTATTTATTTTTGTATGTGTATGAGTGTACTGTCTGCATATAGGTTTGTGCACCCGTGTCGTGCAATGCTGCAGAGGTCAGAAGAGGGTGCCGGATTCCCCTGGAACTGGAGTTCTTCTGGAAGTGGAGTTACACAGACGGTTCTTAGCCACCTTGTGGGTACTGGGGATTGAACATGGGTCCTCTCCAAGAGGAGATGGTGCTCTTAACTGCTAGGCCATCTCTCCAGCCCCAGATGTATCACTGCTTTTATCAAAACTTTAAACCAATGTTGCTTAATATAGATATTTTTACTTTTATTAAGTCCTAAAATACCATGTAATTGGTAGAGTTTGGGCAAAATTGGATACTTGTTGAACTCACGTCAATTAAATATACATTAATCGAATAGACCTGTGTCCCTCTCCCAACCCACCCACCCCTCCCGATTCACCATTTCAGTCAGTTTTCTGGTACAGTATTTCTGTTGTTGTTCTTTCTATATGCATCCCTCTAGACAAGAAATATTTTCAACTGGGTTATTGATGCTAACATCCACAGATGAAGGATACCATTCGTCATTTGTTTTTCTGGGACTGTGTTACTCCACTTAACATAATATCTTCTAGCTCCATCCATTTACCTGCAAAGTTCATGATGTTGTCTTTGTTTACTGCTGCATAGAACTCCATTGTGTTCTTGTACCACATTTTCTCTATCCACTCGTCAGTTTAGGGGCATTTGGGTTGGCTCCACATTTTTGTTATTGTGAACAGAGCTGTAATAAACATAACTGTGCATGTATTTCTGCAGTAAGATGAGTCTTGTGGGTATATACCCAGGAGTGGTATGACTAGATCAAATGGCAAGCTCATTTTGAGTCTTACGAGGGTTCTCCACAATGGTTTCCATAGTGGCTGTACAAGTTTACATTCCCACCAGCAATGGATGAGTGTTCCCCTTTCCTCACAACCTCTCCAGCACTTGATATCATTTGTTTTCTTGAACCTGGGCAGTCTTATCGGAGTGAGAGGATATCTTAGAGTGGTCTTAATTTGCATTTCCCTAATTATTACTGATGTTGAACAGTTTTTAAGATGTTTCTCAGCCATCTCTAATTCCTCCTCTGCAAAGTCTTTATTCAGTTAGTTGCTCCATCTTTTGAGTGATTCATTTGTTTTTTTTCTTCTTTGTTTTTTAAGTAGTTTGTATAGTCTGGAGATCAATGTTTTGTCAGATGTATCTGCAGTGAAAGTTTCTTCCCACTCTGTGGGATTGCTCTTCACTTCCTTTATTGTTTCTATTGATGTACAGAAGCTTTTGAGTTTGATGAGGTACCATTTGTCAATTGTCGATTTTATTTCTTGTGCAGATGCTGTCTGATTTAGGAAGTCTTTTCCTACACCTATGTCTATGTCTTGTAGTCTGCTGGCAAGTTTTTCTTCTATCACCTCCAGAGTTTTGGGTTTCACACTGAGGTCTTTGATTCATCTGGAATTGACTTTTGCCCAGGGTGGGAGGTAGGGGATTAATTTCATTCTTCTACAAATCGTGATCGAGTTTTGCCAACACCACTTGCTGAAGATGTTATCTTTCCTCCATTGTGTAGTCTTGGCCCCCTTGTCAAATATGTGATGGCTGAAATTGTATGTGCTCAGGTGTGGATCTTCCGTTTTTGTCCATTGGTCAACTGGTCTGTTTTTGAGCCAGTAACAAGCTGTTTCTATGACTATAGCCCTGTAGTATAGTTTGAAGTCTGTTATAGAGATATCCCCTGTATTGCTCTTTTCACTCAGTGTTTCTTTGGCTATTCAGGGTTTTTTGTTTTTCCAAATGAAATTAAGGATTTTATTTTTCCAAGCCTATGAAGAAATGCTTGGGGATTTTGATTGGGATTGCATTAAATCTGTACAAAGAGTTTGGGTAGAATGGACATTTTCACTATATTTATTTTCCCAATCCATGAGCATGGGAGGTTTGTCCATCTTCTGATGTCTTCCTCAAGTTCCTTCTTCAGGGGATTAAAATTTTTGTTGTAGAGATCCTTGGTGTCTTGGTTAGATTTGTTCCTAGGTATTTTATGGCTTTTGAGGCTATTATGAGTGGGAAGGTCTCATTGTATTCCTTGTCTTTCAGTCCATTTATATGTTTGATGATATTTATTGATTTTTGTATGTTGAACCCTCCCTGTATTTTTGGTATGAATCCAACTTGTTCATGGTGAATGATCTTCATGATGTGGGTCTGTATGCAATTTTCAAGTATTTTTTTTCGAATTTTTGCATCTGTGATCACTAAGGAAATGGGTCTGTAGTTCTCCTTTTTGGTTGTATCTTTACCTCGTTTTGATCATAGCGTGATGCTGGCTTCATAGAAGGAATCTGGGAGAACTCCTTCCCTTTGTATATTTCTAAAGAACTTGAGTAGTAATGGTTGTAAGTCTTTTTGAAATATTTTATAGAATTCTGCTGTGAAACCATCTGGGCCTGGGCAGTTTTTGGTTGGGAAGCTTCTTACTACATCTTCAATTTCTCCATATATTATTGGACTATTTAAGCTCTCAATCTCTTCTTGGTTGATCTTTTGTGATTCCCAGGATTTCAGATATTCATCCATTTCGTCTAGGTTTTCAAACTTAGTAGAGTATAGGTTTTTAAAGTATTCCCATATGATTGTCTGGATCTTTTCATTGTCTGTTGTGATATTTCCCCTTTCATCACAGATTCTATTGATTTAGAGTTGTTCCTTCTTTCTTTTGGTTAACTGGGCTAGAGGTCTGTCTGTCTTGTTTATTCTCTCAAAGGACTAACTTTTGGATTCATTGATTTTTTTGGTATAGTTTTCTTTGTTTCGATTTCATTGATCTCTGCTTTGATTTTTGTAATTTCTTCTTATCTGCTGCATTTAGGTCTCATTTGTTGTTGTCTGTCAAGTATTCTTAGCTTCAGTGTTAGATGATTCATTGTGCTCTTTCTGTTTTTTTAATATTCACACTTAGAGCTATAAACTACCCTCTTAGGACTGCTTTTAAAGTGTCCCATAGGTTTTGTTTTGTTGTATTATCATTTTCATTCAGCTTTACTTCTTCTTTGACCCATTCGTTATTCAGGAGAGTGTTGTTTAGTCTCTCTGTGTTCTTGTAGGTTGGAGGGCTTGTCCTGGTGTTGCTATTGAGTTTTATTGCACTGTGGTCTGATAGAATGCATGAGATTATTTCAATCTTTTTGGTTTTGTTGAGTTTTTTCCTGTGTCCCAGTATATGGTCTATTTTGGAGAATGTTCCGTGGGGTACTGAGTAGAAATTGTATTCTCTGGGGATTGGGTGGAATATTCAATAGATGTCTGTGAGGTCCATTTGTTGTATTGTATCTTTCAGTTCAGATGTCCCTCTGTTTATACTTTGTCCTGTTGATCTTTCTAAAGGACTTAGTGGGGTATTGAATTCCCCTACTATTAGTGTTCTGGGGTTTATCTGGGCCTTGAGGTCCTTAAGAATTGTCTTTATAAAATTTGGTGCACCAGAGTTTGGTGTATATATATGTATATATTCATGATTGTGAGATCTTCATCATCAATTGTGCCTTTAATAAACTTGTAATGGCCCTCTTTGTCTCTTGTGATTTCTTTTGCTTTGAAGTCTATTTTGTCTGAAATTAGAATAGCAACACCTTCTTTCTTTTTTGTACCATTTGCTTGGAATATTTTCTTCCATCCCTTCACCTTAAGTTGGTGCCTATCCTTAAAATTGAGAGGGGTTTCTTGTAGACAGCATATAGATGGATTTTGTTTCCTAATCCATTCTCCCAGTCTATGCCTTTTGATTGGGGAGTTTAGTCCATTAATATTTAAGGTTATAATTGAATGATGGATGTTGCTTCCTTTCACCTTATTATCCATTTGTGCTTTTGGTCTCTGATTCTACTCCTACAGTTATGTTTTGATTAGTTTCTTTTCCTAGGTGCTTGGGGATAGTTGCTCCTCTCTTCTGCCCTTTGAATTGTTTCAAGCATTTTTTGAAGAGTTGGATTTCCAGACATGTATTCTATCATCTCGTTTATATCCTGGAAGATTTTTCTCTCTCCTTCAACTATATTCAACATTTTTGCTGGGTAAAGTATTCTGGGTGGGCATCCATAGGCCTTTAACACTGGGAATGCTTTGCTTCATGTTCTTCTTACTTTCATGGTTTGTGCCCAGAAGTCAGTTGTTTTTGTTTTGTAGCTTTCAGAATTTTGTCTTTGTTTTGGGTGTCTAGCATTTTAACTATGATATGGCGTGGGGAGTTTCTTTTCTGATCTTGTCTATTTGGAGTCCTATGTGCTTCTTGTATTTGAATGGGTTTGTCTATTTTTAGTTTGGGGAAATTTTCATCTGTTATTCTGTTGAAAATCTGATCAATACCATTATCTTGAGATTCTTCTCCTTCCTCTATTCCTATGATGCAGAGTTTTGATCTTTTCATAGTGTCCCATATTTCCTGGTTGTTCCACTTTTGTGTATTTTTAAATTTTAAATATTCTTTATTTGAACTTTGTAGTTTCTCTGTGTTATCTTCCAGGTCTGATATTCTTTGTTCTGCTTCCTCCATTCTATTTCTGAGGCTTCTTCCTTTCCATTTTTCTTGTTTGGATGAGTGTTCTATTTCCTTTTTCATTTCATCTTGTGTTTTCTTTAGTATTTCCATTTCCTTTTTGAGTTTCTCAATCTCATCTTGGTGCTCCTTACTTCTCTGGTTGGCTTTCTTTTTCAGTGTTTCTACTTCCTTTCAGAGTTTGTTTTTTCTTTCTCTAGTTCTTTCTGGAGTTTGCCTTTCTCTTCCTTTAGTTCTTTCCAAATTTGCCGTTTTATCCCTCTACATCCTTTTTGAGTTTGTCATTCTTTCTCTTTAGCTCTGTGACTTCTTTATTTTCTTTAATTTCTGTGCATAGTTCTGCAATTATTCCTCTAAGATCTGTTTCTTGGGTCCGTTCCAGGGGGTTTCATTGTAGTTATCTCCCACAGGGTTGGTAGAACTTGGTGTGGAATTATCCTGCACCTTTCCCATGTTATCCCTTTGCCATGTCCCAAGCATGAGTGTTTCCTTTTTTTTTTTTTCCTCCTTCCAAAGCTTTTTTTTTCCCCCTCGTTGTTTATGGAGGATTTACTTGTCTAGGTTTAGGGCTTTCACTTTTGTTTATATATTGGATATTGGAAGTCTAAGTAACTCTCCCTGTCCTGTTCTGAGGGTTCTCCAAAAATATCCACTTGGATACTCTCTCCTCGATTCCAGTTTTCGGGTGTGTGTGTGTGTGTGTGGGGGGGTGTCTGAAATAGCCCTTTCTGGAGCAATGTTCCTAGCATCAAAGCCCAACACTGAGCACCCCACACACGATCTCACTATGGTAGCAGAGCCAGACCCAGAGCCAGACCTGCTTCTGGCTGCATGGAGGAAGGGTGACCTGTCCTGAACAGCCACACCCTGCAAGGTTTTAGGGCTCAGACCTAGGCCTGCTGGCCACCAGCCCATTGTCACAAACCCAGGAATCAATTCTCCAGCAACACAATGGTCAATATGTTCTAAGTTCTACCTGTCTGGAGCTGGGCCAGACTCCTATCCCCGTCTGGAGTGGTGGCCTCACTATGGCACCAGAGCCAGAGCTGCTTCCAGCTGCAAGGGGAATGAGTGACCTGGCCTGTACAGCCACACCATGCAAGGGTTTAGCTGGGTAGTCCGCCTATCCCTGTCTGGACTATTGATCTCACTATGGCATCAGAGCCAGACCCAGAGCCAGAGCTGCTTCCAGCTTTAGGGGAAAGGGTGACCCTGCCTGCACAGCCACACCATGCAAGGGTTTAGCCACCAGCCCCTCTGTCTCAAATCAGCAAATCAATTGTCCAGCAACCCAAGAGTCAACCTGTTCTAAGTTCTAGCTTTCTGAAGCAGTGCAAGGCTCCTATCTGCGCTCCAGGTAGTCCTAGCAAGCAAGACCCAAACCTCAGCCCCCCCCCCCATCTCACTAAGGCACCAGAGCCAGACCCAGAGCCAGAGCTGCTTCCAGCTGCAAGGGGTAGGGCTACCCAGACTGACCAGCCACACCCTGCAAGGATTTACGTCTCACACCTAGGCCCACCTGCTACAAGTCCCTCTGCCACAAACCAGTGAATCAATTGTCCGGCAACCCAAGAGTCAATCTGTTCTAAGTTCTACCTCTCTGAGTCAGTGCTGGGCTACTATCCACACTCCAGGTGTTCCTAGCAAGCAAGGGCCAACCCTGAGCCCTCCCCACACGATCTCAATGTGGCACCAGAGCCAGAGCTGCTCCTGGCTGCAAGGACGAAGGGCGACCTGGCCCAGACAGCCACACCCAGCAAGGGTTTAGTGCTCAGACCTAGGCTTGCCAGCTACCAGCCCCTCTGCCACAAACTGGCGAATCAATTGTCCAGCAACCCAAGAGTCAATCTGTTTTGAGTTCTACCTGTCTGGAGCGGCACCGGGCTCCTATTGGTACTCCACGTGGTCCTAGCAAGGAAGGCCCGACCCTGAGCCCCCCACACGACCTCAATATGGCACCAGAGCCAGACCCAGAGCCAGAGCTGCTTCTGGCTGCACAGGGGAAGGGCAACCCGGGCTGGACAGCCACACCCTGCAAGGGTTTAGGGCTCAGACCTAGGCCCACAGGCCACCACTCCCTCTGCCACAAACCACCAAATCAATTGTCCAGCAACCCAAGAGTCAATCTGTTCTAAGTTCTACCTGTCTGAAGTGGCACCGGGCTCCTATCCGCACTCCAGGTGGTCCTAGCAAGCAAGGCCTGGCCCTGAGCCCCCCCCCCCCACATGATCTCACTATGGCGCCAGAGCCAGTCTGAGAGCCAGAGCTGCTTCTGGCTTCAAGGGGGAAGGGAAACCCAGCCCAGACAGCCACACCCTGCAAGGGTTTAGGGCTAAGACTTAGGCCCTCTGGCCCCCAGCCCCTATGCCACAAACCAGCGAATCAGTTGTCCAGCAACCCAAGAGTCAATATGTTTTGAATTCTACCTGTCTGGAGCTGCGCCAGGCTCCTATCTATGCTCGAGGTGGTTCTAGCAAGCAAGGCCCGACCCCGACCCCCCACACAAGATCTCACTATGGCAGGAGAGCCAGACTCAGAGCCAGAGCCGCTTCTGGCTGCAAGGGGGAAGGGTGACCAGGCCCAGACAGCCACACCCTACAAGGGTTTAGGGCTCAGACCTAGGTCCCCAGCCACCAGCCCCTCTGCCACAAACCAGTGAATCAATTGTCCAGCAACCCAAGAGTCAATCCTTTTCTAAGTTCTATCTGTGTGGAGAGGAACCAAGCTCCTATCTGCACTCCAGGTTGTCCTATCAAGCAAGGCCCAACCCTGAGCCCCCCACACCCAATCTCACTATTCCTAACGTGGTTTTAATTTGCATTTCCTTAATTATTAGAGATGTTGAACACTTTTTAAGATGTTTCTCAATCATCTCTATTTCCTCACTTGTGAAGTCTCTGCTCAGCTCTTTACTCCATCTTTTGAGTTAGTCATTTGTTTTGTTCTTTGTTGTTTTTTTTAAATTTATTTCTGTATGTGTATGTATGTACTGTCTGCATGTAAGTGTGTGGACCCGTGTCGTGCAGTGCCGCGGAGGTCAGAAGAGGGTGTCGGATTCCCCTGGAACTGGAGTTCTCCTGGAATTGGAGTTTCAGACGGTTCTCAGCCGCCATGTGGGTGCTGGGGATCGAACCCGGGTCCTCTGTAAGAACAGTCATTGCTCTTAACCACTAGGCCATCTCTCCAGCCGCTGTTCTTAGTTTTTTGAATAGTTTATATATTCTGGAGGTTAATGCTCTGTCAGATGTATCAACATTGAAGGTTTCCTCCCACTCTGTGGGTTTTTTCTTCACTACCCTGACTGTTTCTTTTGCTGTACAGAAACTTTTGAGTTTAATAAGGTCCCACTTGTCAATTGTCGACCTTATTTCCTGAGCAGCTGCTGATTTAGAAACTCTTTTCCTACACCTATGTCTTGTAAGTTGGTGCCAACCTTTTCTTCTACCACTTTTAGAGTTTTGAGTTTCACATTGAGGTCTTCGATCCATTTGGAGTTGATTTTTGTACAGGGTGAGAGGTAGGGATTTAATTTTATTTTTCTACAAGTGGTGATCCAGTTTTGCCAACACCATTTGCTGAAGATGCTGTCTTTCCTCCACTGAGTCTTTTTGGCCCCCTTGTCAAATATGAGGTGACTAAAATTGTATGTGCTCAAGTTTGGATCTTTAGTTTTGTTCCATTGGTCTACCGGTCTGTTTTTGTGCCAGTACCAGGCTGTTTTTATGACTATAGACCTGTAATATAGTTTGATGTCTGGTGCACAAATTCCCCTTGTATTGCTCTTTTCACTCAGGGTTACTTTGGCTATATGGGGTCTTTTGTTGTTCCATATGAATTTAAGATTTTTTTTCCAAGCCTGTGAAGAATGTTCTTGGAATTTGAATTGGGATTTCATTGAATCTGTGTATTATTTTGTGGAAAATGGACATTTTTACTATATTAAGTTTTCCAATCCATTAGCATGGGACGTCTTTCCATTTTCTGATGTCTTCTTCAATCTCCTTCTTCAGGAGGTTATAATTTTTGTTGTAGAGATCTTTAGTGGTTTTGGTTAGGTTTATTCCTAGGTATTTTATTGTTTTTGAAGCTATTGTGAGTGGAAAGGACTCCTTGTATTCCTTCTTCAGTTGCTTGATGTTGGTGTAGAGAAAGGCTACTGATTTTTTTTAGGTTACTTTTGTAACCTGATACTTTACTGAAACATTTAATCATTTCTAGGAGTTTTCTTGTGAAGTTTTTAGCATCCCTTACGTAAACTATCATATTTTCTGCAAAAAGGGATAGTTTTGCTTCCTCTTTTCCCATTAGTATTCCTTTAATTGCCTTTTCTTGCCTTATTGCCCGAGCCAGTGTTTCATGCACTATATTGAAGAGGAGTGGTGACAAGGGGCAGCCTTGTCAGGTTCCTGCCTTTATGGGGAATCCTTATAACTGTTCTCCATTTAGGATGATATTGGCTGTGGGTTTCTTATATATGGCTTTGATTATGTTGAGGAATGATCCTTCCGGTCCACTTCCCTCTAAGACCTTAATCATGAAGGGATGCTGGGTTTTTGTCAAAGGCCTTTTCTGCATCAATTGAGATGATTGTGTGATTTTTGTCCTAGAGTCCATTTATGTGTTTTATGATATTTACTGATTTTCATATGTTAAACCATCCCTGCATCTCTGGAATTAATCCAACTTGATCATGTTGAATGATCTTTTTGATGTGGGTCTGTATATGGAGTGCAAGTATTTTGTTGAGAATTTTTGCATCTGAGTTCATTAATGAGACCAGTCTGTAGTTCTCTTTTTTGGTTGCATCCTTGCCTGGTTTTAGTATTAGAGTGATGTTGGCTTCATAGAAGGAATTTGGGAGGTTTCCCTCTGCTTGTATCCTTTTGAGCAGTTTTAGTAATAATGGTTGTATGTCCTCTTTGAATGTTTTATAGAATTCTGCTGTGAAACCATCTGGACCTGGGCTTTTTTTAGTTGGGAGATCTCTTATTACATTTTCAATTTCTTCATATGTTATGGGTCTGCTTAAGCTGTCAATCTCCCCTTGGTGTATCTTTGCTGATTCCCTGGATTGCAGATATTCACCCTTTTCTCTTAGGTTTTCAAATTTGGTAAAGTATAGGTTTTTGAAGTATTCCTTTATGATTGTCTGGATCGTTTCGCTGTCTGTAGTGATATTTCCCCTTTCCTCCTGAATTCTGTTAATTAGGAGTTGCTCTTTCTTTCTTTTGGTTAACTGGGCTAGGGGACTGTCTATCTTGTTTATTCTCTCAAAGAACCAACTTTTGGATTCGTTTATTTATTTTTCTTTTTGTATTGTTTTCTTTGTTTCTATTTCAATGATTTCAGCTCTGATTTTTGTTATTTCTTCTTGTCTGTTGCGTTTAGGGTTTATTTTTTGTTGTCTTTGCAGTGTTTTTAACTGCAGTGTTAGTTCATTAGTCTGTTCTCTTTCTGTTTTTTTTTTTTTGTTGTTGTTGTTGTTGTTTTTTATTTAATATAGGCACCCAGGTCTATAAACTTCCCTCGTAGGACTGGTTTTAAAGTCTCCCATAAGTTTTGTTGTGTTGTATTGTAGTTGTCATTTAGTTCCAGGAATGCTTTTATTTATTTCTTTATTTCCTCCCTGACGCATTCATTATTTAGGAGGGTGTTGTTTAGTCTCCATGTGTTCATGTAGGCAGCAGGACTTATCCTGGTGTTTTTATTGAGCTTTATTGTGCTGTGGTCTGATAGAATGCATGAAGTTATTTCAATTTTTTGTATTTGTTGAGGTTTTTTTTCTGTGTCCAAGTATGTGGTCAATTTTGGAGAATGTTCCGTGGGGCACTGAGTAGAACATATATTCTCTGGTGTTTGGGTGGAATACTTGGAATATGCCTGTGAGGTCCATTTCCTTTATTTTATTGTTCAGTTCAGATGCCTCTCTGTTTATTCTTTGTCAGGTTGATCTGTCCAATGGATTTAGTGGGGTATTGAAGTCCCCTACTATGAGTTTGTTGGGGTTAATCTGTGCCTTGAGGTCCTGTAGAGTTGTATTTACAAAGCTTGGTGCATCTGAGTTTGGTGCATATATATTCATGATTGTGAAGTCTTCATGGTTAATGTTCCCTTTGATAAGGATATAATGGCCCTCCTTGTCTCTTCTAATTGCTTCTACTTTGAAGTCTATTTTTTCTGATATTAGGTAGCAACTCCTGATTTAATTTTAGTAGCATTTGCTTGGAATTTTTTTTCCCATCCTTTCACTTTAAGTTGATGCCTATCCTTAAGGGTGAGATGGGTTTCTTGTAGACAGCATATTTATGGGTTCTGTTTCCTAATCCATTCTCCCAGTCTATGTCTTTTGATTGGGGAGTTTAGCCCGTTGATATTTAAGGTTATAATTGAGAGGTATATGTTGCTTCCTTTCATCTTATTATATGTTTGCATTTTTTTTGTGTGTAGGTTTCTATCTCTGCATTTCTGTTTTTATTATTTTTTTTCTTTCGAGGTGCCGGGGAGTAGTTGTTCCTCTCCTCTGTCCTTTGAATTGATTCAAGCATTCTCTGGAGGGTTGGTTTTCCAAGCATGTATTTTTTCATCTTGTTTGTATCATGGAAGATTTTTCTCTTTCCTTCAACTAGAATTGATAGTTTTGCTGGGTATATTAACTGGGTTGGCATCCAAAGTCCTTTAGCACTGGGAATGCTTTGTTCCACGTTCTTCTTGCTTTAATGGTTTGTGCTGAAAAGTCAGCTGTGATTCTGATAGGTTTTCCCTTGTATGCAACTTGTTGTTTTTCTCTTGTGGCTTTCAGAATTTTGTTTTTGTTTTGGGTATGTAGAATTTTAACTATGATATGGAGGGGGGAGTTTCTTTTCTGGTCTAGTCTATTTGGTGTTCTACTTGCTTCTTGTATCTGTGTGAGTTTTGTCTTTTTTAGTTTGGGGAAATTTTCCTCTATTATTTTGTTGACAACCTGGTCAATACCATTTTCTTGGGATTCTTCTCCTTCCTCTATCCCTATGATGCAGAGGTTTGATCTTTTCATAGTGTCCCACATTTCTTGGTTGTTCCACTCCTGTGTATTTTAAATTTTTCATAGTCTTTCCTTGAGCTTTTTAGTTGTTCTGTGTTGTCTTCTAGGTCTGATAGTCTTTTTTCTGCTTCCTCCATTCTGCTTCTGAGGCATTTTCCTATTCTTTCCTCTTGATTGGACAACTGTTCAATTTCCTTTATTGTTGTTGTTCTTCTTCTTGTGTTTTTCTTACAATTTCCATTCCCTTTTGGAGCTTCTCAAACTTTTCTTGTAGCTCATTGGTTTCCTTTTTCATTTCAGCGTGGGATCTTTTCAGTGTTTCCACTTCCTTCTGGAGTTTGTCATTTTGACCCTCTAGCTCTTTCCGGAATCTGTCATTTTCTCCTTTTAGTTCTTTCCGAAGTTTGTCCTTGTCTTCCTCTAGGTCCCTTCTGAGCTTTTCATTCTCTCACCTTAATTTTATGATTTCTTTGAATATATCTGTGATAGTTATTTTGGGATCTGTTTCCTGGGTTACCTCTATGGAGATCCCATTGTAGGGGTCCTCCACTGGCTCCATAGAGTTTGGTGTGTTGTTCTGTTTTTCCCATATTGTTCTTTCGTTGTGTTCTCAGCATGAGGATAGCTTTCTGCCAGTATTCTGATGCGAATTTTGGATGCCTCTTCACTTTGTTGAAGGATTGCTTTCCTTGATTCCTTTGGGTGCCTTTGTTATATTCTCCTTATGAATGGACTTTTGACTTGTCTAGGTTTTAAGCTTTCAATTTTGGTTATATATTGAAAGGTATAGTTCACTTTTCCCTTTCTGTTCTGCAGGAGGTGGGTGGGTAGCAACCCGGGTGACACCTTCTGAATACTGTGTTCCCTCTGCTGTCAGCCAATCTCTCCTGAGTTCCATATGGGGGGTCCAGTTGGCAGCAGGGAGAGGGTGTTGGGTTTGCAGGTACCCTCTGTGTTCGAGCCACAGCTCCTAACTCCTAAGGCCTTCCAGGACACCTTTCTCAGTCAACTGGACCCGCTGGTCCCCTGAGACTCTGCCCCTTGCTGGAGCACCAGCAGGGAGTAAGCCACCACTGAATACTTTCCCTGAACTCTGGGTTCAGGTCTCAGCTCCCGAGGCCTTCCAGGACACATTTCCCAGTCAGCTGGACCCGCTGGTCCCCTCAGACACTGCCCTTAACTGGAGCACCAGCATCAAGTAAGCCGCCTCTGAATATTTGCCCTGAACTCTGGGTTCAGGGCCAAGCTCCTGGATCCAAAAGCCTTCCAGGACACCTTTTTCAGTCAGCTGTGTGTGTATTTCTTTTCTTTTACCTGAAATCAACTGTACCATTATAATGTGAATATTTTAATGGGATATAGAATTAACCTACCTCTTATTTTCAGATTTTGTAATTGTATATGGAGGGAGGCTATGTATACATACTTTAAAGTAATATAAAATTAAAGGGGAAAAATGTGAATTCCAAAAATGGTTATCCTCATTTGTAGATACTAACACCAAATCTCCAGATGAAAGGCATGCTGAACAACATTATATTTATATTTCTGTTTATCTGAAAGTAACTGTGCTGTTATAATGTGGATCTCTGAACAGGCTTTAGAATTGACCTAGCACTCATTTTCAGATTCTGTAAATACTGTATATGGGTGGAAGGTACATATTCCTATCTTAGAATGATATCAAATTAAAGGGGAAATGTGAATGCTTAAACATATTCCGGAATTAACATGCAGTTTATTCTCAGATGTCATAATTTTGAAATATATATGATGGTTATATAGGCATATGTTGGAGCAGTACAAAGGGGAGGGAACAACAACGTAAAGACTGGGTCAAAGAACTGACTGATACAGTTAAATTCTGCCCAAAACAACAAGCTTCTGCAGTGAAAAACTTTGAAAAGACAGAGAAAGACACAAGATATGTATGGCAGAAAGCATAAACTGGAATGGGGTGGGGGGCACAGAGAAGGTAATTGGACTGAAAGATAATGTATGAAATACACAAATCACCAATAAAAGTATTAAAAAATGTTTCAACTTTAAAAGAATATTGACCATAGTATATCATCCCAAAGAATACTTTTAGCATTTTCTCCTTTTGGATATTCATAGTATTTATTTATTTATTTATTTATTTATTTATTTATTTATTTCAGACAACTTTTAATATATCCTAGGCTATGCATATTCCTTCCTTCCTTCTTTCCTTCCTTCCTTCGTTCCTTCCTTCCTCTCTTGCTTCTTTCTATCACATGGCCTTTTTATGAAAACCTAGCTGGCCTCCTATTTTCTGTGTGATACAGGCTAACCTTGAATTCATCATAATCCTTCTGCTTCAGCCTCCAAAGTGCAAACATTAGAGGCATGTACCTCCTCAAGCTAGGTTCTGTTACTCCAAATAAGCTACTGGTTAATGGAATATGGACTGTTATCCTTTTCTGGCTAAGTCTTTGAGGGCTTTTAATAATTATGCTTTATATAATATTCTTCTATTCCTCTTCAATTTTCTTAATACATGGTTTAAACATTCATTTATATGATTACTTGCTAATTATTTCTGATGAATTAAAAACAATATGCCTTACATTTCCTAAGTAAATAGAATCTATTTTTTGTTTAATTGTAGAAAGGCACCACAAGATATTTATCGTAAATGTGTGAGACCTCCCTAGTTGGCAGAAAATATTGATTAGGGGTTATATTCTATTCATCAAGACCATGAGAAAGAATGAGAATATTGTATATTAATGCAGTTTCTTTTACTGTGACAAACATCAGGTCCAAAAGATAAATTATATAATGAAATGGTATATTTGACTTAGGAATTATATTCCACCTTTGAAGGAAAATGAGGCAAGAACTCTGGTGGGTAACATGGTGGCAGGAACTGAAGCAGAGTCCACTATGAAATTTAACTTACTGGCTTGCTACCTCTGGTTTACTCAGCTTTGTTTCCTAAATAGCTAAACCCATATGTCTAGGTATGGTACTGCCCTTAGTGACTTGGCACTAGTAACATCAATCAGCATTTAAGCAATATCCATCAAACATACCCATTCCTAAATTTTATGGATTCAGTTCATCAACGGAAGTTCCATTCACCCGTGTGTTAAGTTGATAACCAAATTTAGATCATCACAGAACTCTAGAGAGATAGATATGCCAGCTAAATACTTTCTTAGTTGTGAAGTGGATAATGATATATTCCCTATACAACATAATGAAAATAGTGCCATTACAGAAATGGTGATCAGGTCCCTGGAAAGAGGATACTTCAAGAAATCTAGAAGAGGTAAAATACCATTGACCAATTGATGGGGCTGACTCTGACAGTAAAGCAGTTTCTTTGCAAGTAAAACGACTTTTCAATCCTTCTCTAAAAAGTGTGGTGTGCCTCCCCTCAAAAAAAACAAAAAAAAATGCCGTAGTGAACTTGAGGGCCAGATCTTCAGCTGACCTTGAGAAAACGAAAAACCTTGGTTAATACTGGGCTTACAAGTGCGTGACCTTAAACATCCAAAAGGAAGTATAACTAGAAATAAATAAAAAGTAAGAAAAAAAAAAAAAAAAAAAAAATGTACTTCAGATATAAAACTTGAGATCTAATAAACAAGGCAAAAAAAAAAAAAAATAAGCACAGCTTGTTTTGCCTGTTCTTACGGCAAGTGCAGAAAAGACGCTCTGGCGCGACCGTGAATGCGCCGGGGCGCTAGCGCGTGGATACACCTGTGGCTGCCACTGTTTTTTCCATTCTTCAAAGACATTAGGCACAACTCTTCAACCTTCCAATATGAACAGAAGACTAATGTCTCTCCAAGAGTCCTCCAAACTTTCAGTGCCGATGGGCACTGCTGAGATATCCAACTTGCGGACTGAGCTACTACTGGGGTATCAGCCTCTTCAGAGTATAGACTGCAATTGTTGGACTACCCAGGTTGAATCACAGAGACCAGAACAGGAGGAAGTCAAGCAGGATGTGGTGCTTACTGGACCTCTTTGTGGACCATGGGAAGGGAAACCCCAATGTGAAACACAAGAGCATTCTACTTTCTAAGGCTTAACCTTTTACTGGTGGTGTATGCTGCACAGTATTTTTTTTCCTTTTAAAAAAAAAAAATCATGAGCTAAAGATGCTAAAACCCGTGATATACGTGGCATGCATATATTCACCCACTATTGCGTGGAAGGTAAATCTTATACCACTATGGAAAGCAGTACGTGGCGAGAACCCTTAGAAGACTCAAACTGATCCTACTACTTGACCGTAAGTCATACTATCTCCGGATCATTCTATAATATATATATCGATATCATTAGTATATATATTATATATAAATTCACAGATTCATCCTACCAAAGAATTACATGCACATACATGAATATTTCATCTCTCTTCACAATAGTGAAGAGCTGGAACCAACCCAAGTGCCTCTCTGTAGGAATGAAACTTTGCCTGGCTTGAGGCAAGTACTTGTAAGACCTGTCCCACAAACTCTCCGAGAGTTATCTGATATCTCTGTGGCACTCAGTTGTCTCTCTGAGTTATCTGTAGCTCCAGAAGGTCTGGGATATTACAGTGTTTTCTGCCCTCACCTATCTCTGCAAAGTTCCAGAAACGGATGGCCCCTTCCCTTGAGGTATTGAACAAAATGTCACCTCTTGTTTACCGGTTGCACAAACAGGAGCTCTGCAGCTCCCCTCCCCCCTGGTAGGAGCCAAGGTGACTCGCCTCTCCTTTCTGCCTGCTCACCCACTTCCTTGCCCAGAGCACAGTAACTTTTGGTATATAAACACACTGCTAGCATGAATAAAGGAAAGAGTTTTCTCTCCTGGGCTTTCTCTGAGGCCATGTCTGTCTTTCTTTTCTGTCAGATAACTTCCCCATGGTGCCCTCCCCTCTCCTTGCCAGAGCTAATCTTACAGACTGTCAGCTTGCATGCAGTAGACAGCCTTGAAGCTCAAAGTTCTGTGGAACTGCCAAGCCTGGTTCTAGAAGGGAAGAAGATCATGTGGATTGCAGACACACGTGACTAAAGGACCATCAGAAGATTAAAAACTCTGACAACCCCTCAACCCATGAGTGGTTAAAGAAATGTGGTATATGTACATAATGGAGCTCTACGCAGTGGTAAAGAAAGATGCCATCATGAAATTTGAAGGAAAATGGATGGAAGTAGAAGCCATTGTGCTAAATGATGTTACACAGCCCCAGAAAATCAACAAGTGGTATCCCTCATTTGTGGATGCTAGCAACAAATACCTAGTTGTAAGGCAAACTTGAGCAACATTAATGTTATATTTCTTTTTATCTGAAAGCAACTCCACTCTTATAATATGAATCTCTTAACTGGCTCTAGAATTAACCTACCACTTATTTTCAGACTTTATAAATTTTGTATATGGGTGGAAAGTATTTATGCATGTTTCAGAGTAATGGAAAATTAGAAGGGGAAATATGTCCCCTTCTAATATTTCAAAATATTCCAAAAAATGATTTAGAATTAACATACAATCTATTTTCAGATGACAAAATTTTAGTATATGTGATGTGATGATATATATATATATATATATATATTTTTTTTTTGAAACAATACAAATTGGAGGAAACAGCAACAACAAAAGCACCAGGACAAAGAACTGACTGAAACAGTAACTTTCTCCCTCAAACAATAATCCTCTGCATAGAAAAACTTTAAAAAGAATCAGAAAAACTTACAAGACATGTATGGAAGAACACATGAAGTCAAGTGGGGGGGGCATGGAAAGGAGAATGAGTCTAAATTGGACTGAGAAATGATGTTTGAAATGTGCATTTCTGAGGTTTCTGAGTATAGACTAATTGAAGATTCCCTGCACAATGAGAGACCCCATGTCAGAGTAGGTGAATGGGGCTCCTGGGGATAGCATCTCAGTTGACATCTGTTTCAAGTACATTCTTGCACACCCATTATGAGGCTCACAGGCCACAAACTCTCTCTCTCTCTCTCTCTCTCTCTCTCTCTCACACACACACACACACACACAAGCACACACATAAAAGGAGCATGTTGGAGATTTTCTGGAAGGCAATCAGAGCTCATGACACATGAAAATAATCAGAAAGGATAACCTTAATAAATATCAAGATGACTGCAAGCAATCTCATCATCAATAATAAGGGAAAATATCCCCACAGTGCTTTGGTCTACTTTAGGATAATACACACATTTTGACATAACCAAAGCTTTGTAAATAATATAGTTCAGGAACTGAACGCTCTCTCTTTTAGCATCCAGACTGTGAATATTTTGTGATTTTATGCGTTCCTTCTAACAGTAGCTTCTATCTTTCCTTCTTTTCCCATAGTGGCCATAATTAAGATATAAACCAATTGGCGTTTTCAAAAAATCTTTTAGGCTTTGTGCTGGATAGCTTTAGTGTCAACTTGAAACACCTGTGTTGAGGGAGCCTCAATTGGGGAATTGGCTCCATTGGATTGGCCTGTGGCCACATCTGTTGAGTATTGTCTTGAAGGTCAAGCAGTGTTGGAGGGCCTGGCCCACAATGAGTGATGCCACCCTGGGCAGGTTATTGTGTACTGTATAAGAAGGTGAACTGGGCATGAGCCAGGGAAGCAAGCCAATGAACAGCATTCCTCCATGGCTTGTGCTTCAGCTCCTGCCTCCAGGTTCCTGCCCTGAGTTCCTGTCTTGGGCTCCTTAAGTGATGAACTGTGAGCCGGGAGATGTAAGCTGAATAAACCCTTTCCTCTCCAAGTTGGTGTCTGTCAGAGTGTTTTGTCACAGCAATGGAAGACAAATTAGGACAGGCATATAAATTTGAGTTCTGAAAAATGTTCAGCTATCATGAGATATTGTCTTATTTATTGATTTTGATATTTAAATATGTAAAATTCAAATAATGGGCACATTGCTCAATGTTAAATCTTTGCCTGGTAATTAGTTATTCTACAGTTGCAACTCAGTGCACTCTGACTCTCTTTCCAGCAAGGTTACATGACTTAAGGCTCTATAATCTCCACAAGCATCACCTCCCAATAGGGAACAAATATTAAATACAAGAAAATAGGTGGGATATTATTCATTCAAACCACCAAAGCCACCCAGTCCAAAGCCTTGTGTTCTCTTCCCACCATTGATAAAAACATGAAATGTATTCAAGCACATGGACATGGCAGAAACAGGTGCACAGATTTAGACTTCCTGAAGCATGGTATAACTCTGACCACCTTGCTCTGAAATCCCACAACAAAGGAATAGCAATGTCCCTGTGTAACTCAACCCTTGGTAACTCTTGGTGATTTTATGGTTGTTCTAACCTGCATTCCCAGACCTATTTAGATGAACAAAAACTCATGGAGGACTCAAAGAGAGCCATGTAGCAGCTCAGAAAACCTGCAAAAATTTGTAATACCTTCCATTAACTCACAGAAGTTCCGTGGATTCTACACTGTGAATCAGAACTGGAAGCTGATGAGGGAGTGCTGGGACCTTTCCCCATGGCACGAGAGACACTAGGAAATACACCTTCTGTGTAAGGGGAATTGGAACCTTCACTTATCTCTCACTCTGCCTGAGATGTCCCTCTCTGCTATCACAGCGACTTGCACAGTTGATGGATAGTGCTTCCAGTTCTGCATGTTGGAACAATGCTCACTGCTTGGGACTCTAGTGAATTTGGGCAAAGCCACTAGCACAGGAAAAGCCTGCTCTGATTCCATCAGGGACTGTAGGCACATGGTTGTTTGTGACTGTTTCCCAGTAACTGTGTATGTTCCTCGAGGTGCTACTGCCTTTTGGGACCTATGCTGATCCAAGGTTTGTGCTCTGAAGGCTGGTGAATGCCCACTCCTTGAGCAGGAGATGCTGGGTTGGGATTCCTGGATGCTCCTGACCCTGTGTGAGCTTCTAACACTGAAAAACTGATAAATTGCCTCATGCATTTTCCTTGAGAGTGGGAGGGAAAAATGAATTCTGCAAATGGAAATATGCAAAATTAAAGTACAAAGGATGATTTAAATGTTCAAACATTTACTATTATCTTATGTTTGTGTGTGTATGATGGATATCTTTAGAGGTGCATTTGCTGATGTGTGCAGGTTTGAGGACAACTGTGGAACCTGTTTCTTCAAGTATACATAGGGTCAGGTCAGGGGTTGGATTTAAGTTAGAGGATAAAATTCTATTCAGCAGGTTAGGGAATAATAACTTTTATCCATCAAGAGATCTTGCAAGCGTTCTAATCTACTATTGATTACTCATCCAAGGGCCCAAGAATGTTTTCATTTTGCTTAAGTTCTTCTCAGATTTGTTGTCCTGACCAAGGGGGCAAACCAATCTCCTCTTCTAAGTGCCTTCAGACATTTTCCACCTGAGATGTTGGTTCTAGATCTTTTCCTTTCATCCCACAAGAAATTCAGACCACTCTGGCTCCAAATACCAAATCTTAAGAGCAGCTAGCAGTTACCAGAACACAAGCCAAAACCCTCAAGATAGGCAACAAAATGTGTTGCCCAGTCATTCATTTGTAGATTTGAGCTGCTGAACTCAAGGCTGAAGAAGTGATATTATGGGGACTGCTGTCCAGACTTGTGGAAGAACACTCACACTGCTGCCTGGACTGCCATATATTTACCACAACCTAAGGACTTACTAGGTTCTGATGAAGAGTTAGAAGCAGAAGAGGTCCCTGGAAAACACTCCATTGCACAAAGGCAGGTTGGGACCCTGTCTCAAAAAAAAAGGGACCTTCATTTTATATCTGTACAGAGAGAGTAGTTTCCATCTATGAAGCAGAAAGTCACAGATTTTGCCTTCTGAGCTTGGAGACTTGGATTTCCCCAAAGGATACAAGTTCTTCATCACAACCCTACCTGTGCAGGGATGTATCAGGCCTTTCCATCCTACAATATGGAGGTCCTTTTGAGCTCTCTATGGTCCACATAGATGTCCATACTCTGCATATGTAAGCTTGAAACATGTCAGCCTGGAGACCATGCCTTTCTCTGCCCAAATTTATATCAAACCTACCCACTTTGGGAGGGATGCATCCTACCACCTACATCTAAGATGACCTTATCTGACTAAAGGAGCATCAGAAATACTGCCTCTGTCCATAGATACCTCATACCTACCCAGTGAGAATAAAGGGGCCTAGGAGATTCTCCTCTGTGAGGTAGAATTCTCCTCTGGTTTTGAATTCCTAGAGTATGAGTATTATATAGAGAGTAAAACTGAAGACATCTACCAACAGTTCTGTTTCAGAAATGAACTCACCCCTTCCTTCAGAAGTAGACCTGCTTGGCATATTACAGATTTGAAAAGGACACAAGCTGGCACATCTCCCCAAGCTGTTGAAGCAGTGTTCACATTACAGCTTGGCCCACAACTCTTCAAGGCCGGAGACTTCACTGGTTGTAGGGATTCCACAGCAGGATGTTCAGGTGGGTTCAGTGGTGCTGTGGGATTTTCCAGGGTGTCACTAAGCTGTTTCTGAAATCACTGAGGCCTAATGGCCATATGGAAAGTAGGTAACACATAAACAAATGTGGAGAGTGTGATAACTTTCCAAGACATAGGAAATACAGGAATTCTATGGCACATGCACTGAGATATATCAGAGGAAAGGAGATGCAGTTTGGGGGTTTGGAGGGGAGAGGGATTCCAGCAGGCTCAGAGATCTTACAGGAAGGCTGAAGGTATAGGCATTCGGTGCAGCCAAGAAGAGCTAGAAGCTGTATGAAGCAGTGTCTGGGCCTTCCATCACCATAAGGGTGGCCTGAAATCTTCATTTTCTTCCACAAGTGATACACAAGTTTGTCCTGGACAGAAAAGATATTTATCTATTATAAAGTGTTTTTAGACCTAAATTGTCACTGAAGAGGACCTCAGAAGGTCATCATCTGAAAGTGAGATCTCAAAGCTTCTTATTATTTCAAAGAGATATAGTCTGCCTTTGATGAAAAGGCGCCTCAAATTCCAAGAGTGGGTATGGCTGGGTCAGGTGGTAGACTCATTTTGAGTCCTTTAAGGGTTCTCCACACTGCTTTCCATAGTGGTTGTATGAGTTTACATTCCCACCAGCAGTGTATGTGTGTTCTCCTTTCCGCACATCCTCTCGAGCATTTGCTGTCTTTTGTTTTCATGATCTTACCCAGTCTAATTGGAGTGACATGATATCTTACAGTGGTTTTAATTTGCATTTCCTTAATTATTAATGATGTGGAACACTTTTTAAGATGCTTCTTAGCCATCTTTATTTCCTCACTTTTGAAGTCTCTGTTCAGCTCTTTACTCCATATTTTGAGTGGGTCAATTGTTTTCTTTTTTATTTGTTTTTTGAGTAGTTTATATATTCTGGATGTTAATGGTCTGTCACATGTATCACTGGCGAAGGTTTCATCCCATTCTGTGGGTTTTATCTTCACTTCATTGATAGTTTCTTTTGCTGTACAGAAGCTTTTGAGTTTACTCAGATACCATTTGTCAATTATTGACCTAATTTCCTGCACAGCTGCTGTTTGATTTAGAAAGTCTTTTCCTAAGCTTATGACTTGTAGGTTGCTGCCAACGATTTCTTGTAATGCCTTCAGAGTTTTGGGCTTCACATTGAGGTCTTTGATCCATTAGGAGTTGATTTTTGTGCAGGGTGAGAGGTAAGGGTTTAATTTTATTCCTCTACAAATGGTGATCCAGTTTTACAAGCACCATTTGCTGACAATGCTGTCTTTCTTCCTTTGAGTCTTTTAGGCTGCTTTGTTAAATATGAGATGGCTGAAATTGTATGTTCTCAAGTTTGGATCTTCAATTTTGTTCCATTGGTCTATGGGCCTGTTTTTGTGCCAGTACCATGCTGGTTTTATGACTATAGCCCTGTAATATAGTTTGAAGTCTGGTATAGTGACCCCCCCATGTATTGACTTTTCTCACATGGTCATTTTGGCTATTTGGGGTCTTTTGTTTTTCCATATGAATTTAAGGATTTCTTTTCCATGTCTGTGAAGAATCTCTTGGGGATTTTAATTGTGATTGCATGGAGTCTGTATATTAATATGGGTAGAATGGATTTTTACTATATTAAATTTTCCAATCTATGAGCATGAGAGGTCTCTACATCTTCTGATGTCTTCTTCAGTCTCCTACTTCAGTGGTTTAAATTTTTGTTGTAGAGCTCTTTGGTGTCTTTGGTTAAGTTTGTTCTTAGGTATTTTATTGTTTTGTGGCTTTTGTAAGTGTGAAGGTCTTCTTGTATTCCTTCTCGTGTTGCTTGTTGGTGTAAAGAAAAGCTACTGATTTTTCTAGGTTAATTTTGTATCCTGCCACTTTACTGAAACTCTTAATCGTTTCTGGGGGTGTTCTGGTGGAGTTTTCAGCATCCCTTGGTAAACTATCATATCATCTGCAAAGAGGGATAGTTTGACTTCCCGTTTTCCAATTAATACTCCTTTAATTTTTCTTTCTTGCCTTATGGCCCTAGCAAGCATTTCAAACACTATTTTGAAGAGTATTGGTGTTAGGGGACAGCCTTACCATGTTCCTGCCATTAAGGGGAATGCTTCTAACTTTTCTCCATTTAGGATGATGTTGGCTGTGGGTTTGTTGTATATGGATTTGATTATGTTGAGCAATGTTTCCTCCAGTCCAATTCCATCAAGGACTTAAAGCATGAAAAGATGCTGAATTTTGTTGAAGGCTTTTTCTGAATCAATTGAGAAGATCGTGAGGTTTTTTTTTTTTTTTTCCTTTTAGTCTATGTGTTTTATGATGTTTATTGATTTACATATGTTGAACCATCCCTGAATTTCTTGTATGAATCCAACTTGGTCATGGTGGATGATCCTTTTGATGTAGGTCTTTATGTGCTTTTTATCTCTTTCTCAGTCTTTCTCAGTACTCTCCATGTGGAGGTTGACTGTTTTGAGCAGAAGTTCACTGCTTCAGTCAGTTCTTTGTTGCAGTCCTTTCTGTTGTTGTTGTTGTTGTTGTTGTTGTTTCCAATATGCATCACTCCCAACTGCTTTGGACAAAAGCTCAAGGGGCCATGCACAAGAAATATTTACAACTAGGTAATTGGCAATAGCATCCACAGATGAGGGATACCATTCATTGTTTGTTTTTCTGGGACTGTGTTACTTCACTCAACATAATGTCCTCTAGCTCCAGCCATTTTCCTGCAAAGCTCATGATGTTGTCTTTCTTTACTGCTGCATAGAATTGCATTGTGTAGATATACCACATTTTCTCTAACCACTCATCAGTTGAGGGGCATTTGGGTTGGTTACACCTCCTTGCTATTTTAAAGGGAGCTTAAATAAACATGGCCATGCATGTATCTCTGTGGTGGGGTGAGTCTTGAGGGTACATGCCTAGGAATAGTATGGCTGGGTCAGGTGGCAAGTTCATTCCAAGTCTTCCAAGGGTTATCCACACTGCTTTCCACAGTGGCTGTACGATTTTACATTCCCACCAGCAGTGGATGAGTGTTCCCCTTTCCCCACAACCTCTCCAGCACTCGGTATCATTTGTTTTCTTGATCTTAGCCAGTCTTATTGGAGTAAGATGATATCTTAAAGTGGTTTCAATTTGCATTTCCTTAATGATTAGTGATGTTGAAAACTTCTTAAGGTGTTTCTCAACCATCTTTAATTCCTCACTTGTGAAGTCTCTGTTCAGCTTTTTGCTCGATCTATTGAGTGGGTCATTTGTTTTCTTTCTTCTATATTTTTTAAGTAGTTTATATATTCTGGAAATCAATGCTTTGTCAGATGTTTCTGCAGTGAAGGTTTCATCCCACTCTGTGGGATTTCTCTTCACATCCTTGATTGTTTCTTTTGATGTATGGAAGCTTTTGAGTTTAATGAGGTCCCATTTGTCAATTGTCGACCTTAATTCTTGTGCAGCTGCTGTCTGATTTAGGAAGTCTTTTCCTACGCCTATGTCTTGTAGTCTGCAGCCAACTTTTTCTTCTATCACCTTCAGAGTTTGGGGTTTCACGTTGAGGTTTTTGATCAATCTGGAGTTGAATTTTGTACAGGGTGAGAGGTAGGGGTTTAATTTCATTCTTCAACAAGTGGTGATCCAGCTTTGCCAACACCACTTGCTGAAGATGCTGTCTTTCCTCCATTGTGTCTTCTTGGCCCCCTTGTCAAATAGGAGATGGCTGAAATTGTATGTGCTCAAGTTTGGATCTTTATTTTTGTTCTATTGGTCAACAGGTCTGTTTTTGTGCCAGTACCCAGCTGTTTTATGACTATAGCCCTGTAGTATAGCTTGACGTCTTTTATAGAGATCCCCCCTTTGTAGCTCTTTTCACTCAGGGTTCTTTTGGCTATTTGGGGTCTTTTGTTTTTCCAAATGAATTTAAGTCCTTTTTGTTACAAGTGTGATAAGAAACTCTTAGGGATTTTGATTGGGATTGTGTTAAATCTATACAAGTGTTTCAGTAAAATGGACATTTTTACAATGTTAATTTTCCCAACCCATGAGCATGGCAGGTTTTACCATCTTCTGATGTCTTATTCAATTTCTTTCTTTAAAAGTTTAAAATTTTTATTGTAGAGATCTTTGGTTTCTTTGGTTAGGTTTGTTCCTAGGTATTTTACTGTTTTTGAGGCTATTGTGAGTGGGAAGGTCTCTTCGAATTTTTTCTCCAGTTGCTTGTTCTTGGTCTAAAGAAAGGCCATTGATTTTTTTAGGTGAATTTTTTATCCTGCCACTTTGCTGAAGCTGTTCATCATTTCTAGGAGTTTGCTGGTAGAGTTTTTAACATCCCTTAAGTAAGCAATCATATCATCAATAAATAGGGATAGCTTGACTTCTTCTTTTCCAATTAGTACTCCTTTAATTTCCTTTTCTTGCTTTATTGCTCTAGCAAGTGATTCAACCACTATATTGAAAAGGAGTAGTGACAGGGGGCAGCCTTGCTGAGTTCCTACCTTTAAAGGCAATGTTTCTGTCATTTCCCTATTTAGGATGATATTGGCTGTGGGTTTCCGGTATATGGCTTTGATTACATTGAAGTATGATCCCTTCAATCCAATTCCTTCTAGGACTTTAAGAATGAAGGGATGCTGGATTTTGTCAAAGGCTTTTTCAGCATCAAGTGAGATGATGGTGTGGTTTTTGTCTTTTATTCCATTTATGTGTTTGATGATATTTATTAATTTTCATATGTTGAACCATCCCTGCATCTCTGGTATGAATCCAAGTTGGTCATGATGGATGATCTTCTTGATGTGGTTCTGTATGCGATTTGCCAGTATCCTGTTTAGAATTTTGGCATCTGTGTTCATTAGGGAGTTGGGTCTATAATTCTCCTTTTTAGTTGTATCTTTGCCTGGTTTTGGTAATAGAGTGATGCTGGCTTCATAGAAGGAATTTGGGAGAATTCCCTCTGATTGTATCCTTCTAAACAGTTTCAGTAATAACAGTTGAATGTCTTTTTGAAATATTTTGTAGAATTCTGCCATGAAACTCTCTGGGCCTGGGCTTTTATTAGTTGGGAGGTTTCTTATTACATCTTCAATTTCTTTGTGTATTATGGGTCTGTTTAAGCTGTGGATTTCTTCTTGGTTGAGCTTTCGTGATTCCCAGGATTTCAGATATTCATCCATTTATTCTAGGTTTTCAAACTTGGTAGAGTATCGGTTTTTGAAGTATTCACATATGATTTTCTGAATCTTTTCCTTATCTGTTGTGATATTTCCCTTTTCATCATGGATTGTATTGATTTGGAGTTGTTCCTACTTTCTTTTGGTTAACTGGTCTAGAGGTCTTTTTATCTTGTATATTCTTTCAAAGAACCAACTTTTGGATTTATTGATTTGTTGTTTTGTTTTCTTTTTTTGTATTTCATTGATTTCTGCTTTGATTTTTGTTATTTCTTCCTATTGCGTTTAGGGTTCATCTGTTGTTTCCTCTCAAGTTCTTTTAGCTGTAGTGTTGGATCATTCACTTGTGCTCTTTCTGTTTTTCTAATGTAGGCACCCAGGGCTATAAACTTCCCTCTTAGGACTGCTTTTATGGTATCCCATAGGTTTTGTTGTGTTGTATTTTCATTGTCATTCAGTTCTAGGAATGATTTTATTTATTTCTTTATCGCTTCCTTGACACATTCATTATTCAGGAGAGTGTTGTTTAGTCTCCATGTGATTTTGTGGGCAGGAGGGCTTATCCTGGTGTTGATGTTGAGGTTTTTTGCACTGTGGTCTGACAGAATGCAGGAAATTATTTCAATCTTTTTGTATTTGTAGAGGTTTCTTCTGTGTCCCAGTATGTGGTCTCTTTTGGAGAATGTTCCATGGGGTGCTGAGTAGAAAGTGTATTCTCTGGTATTAGGATGGAATATTCAGTAGAGGTCTATGATGTCCATTTGGTGTATCATATCGTTCAGTTCAGATGTTTCTCTGTTTATTATTTGCCCTGTTGACCTATCCAAAACATTCAGTGGGGTACTCAAACCCCCTACTATGACTGTACTGGGGTTAGTGTGTGAATTGTGGTCCTGGAGAATTGTCTTTATAAAGTTTGGTACACCAGAGTTTGGGGCATATATATTCATAATTGTGAAATCTTCTTGGTGAATTGTTCCTTTGATAAAAATGTAATGGCCTTCTTTGTCTCTTCTGATTTCTTTTACTTTGAAGTCTATTTTGTCTGATATTAAAATAGCAACACTTGCTTTCTTTTTGGTACCATTTGCTTGGAATATATTTTCCATCCTTTCACTTTAAGGTGGTGCCTGTCCTTGAAGGTAAGATATGTTTCATGTAGACAGCATATCAATGGATTCTGTTTCCTAATCCAATCTCCCAGTCTATGTCTTTGATTGGGGAATTTAGTCCATTAATATTTACGGTTATGACTGATAGGTTTGTGTTGCTTCCTTTTGCCTAATTATCCATTTGTGGTTTGGGTTTAGGTTTCAACTTCTGTAGTTATGCTTTTAATGATTTCTCTTTCTAGGTTCCTGGGGTTCGATGCTCCGTTCTTCTACCCTTTGAAATGTTTCAAGTATTCTCTGAAGCATTGGTTTTCTGGACATGTATTCTTTCAAGTTGTTTATGTCATGGAATGTTTTTCTCTCTCCTTCAACTATAATAGACATTTTTGGTGGGTATCGTAACCTGGGTTGGCATCTATTGTGCTTTAACATTGGTAATGCTTTGCTCCAGGTTCTTCTTGCTTTCATAGCTTGCATTGGGAAGTCAGTTGTAATTCTGATAACTTTCCCCTTATAGGTCACTTGTTGTTTTTCTCTTGTGGCTTTAAGGATTTTGTCTTTGTTTTGGCTGTGTAGCATTTTAAATATTACGTTGCATTGAGAATTTCTTTTCTGATCTTGTCTGCTTGGTGTTTTATGTGCTTCTTGCATTTGTATTGGTTTGTCTTTTTTTAGTTTGGGGAAGTTTTCATCTATTATTCTGTTGAAGATTTGATCAATACCATTCTCTTGGGATTCTTCTCCTTCCTCTATTCCTATGATGCAGAGGTTTGATCTTTTCATAGTGTCCCACAGTGCCTGGGTGTTCCACTTTTGTGTATTTTTTAAATTTTTTTCCTAATCTCTACTTGAAGATTTTAGTTGTTCTGTGTTATCTTCCAGGTCTGATATTCTTTGTTCTGCTTCCTCCATTCTGCTTCTGAGGCTTTTTCCACTCATTTACTCTTGATTGGATGAGTGTTTGATTTCCTTTTTCATTTGCCCTTCTGATTTCTTTAATATTTCTACTTCTTTTTGGAGCTTCTCAATCTCTTACTGTAGCTCTTTGCTTCGCTGGTTGGTTTCCTTATCTTTTTCAGCATGGGATTTTTTTCATTGTTTCTACTTCCTTCTGGAGTTTGTCATTCTCTCAGTCTAGGTCCTTCTTGAGTTCTTCATTATCTTTTCTTAGTTCTTTGATTTGCTCTTTATAATCTTGTAGTTCTTTAAATATGTTCCCAATTGTGTTTCTGATATCTGTGTCCTGGGACATCCCCATGGGGATCCCACTGTAGGAATCTTCCACAGGGTTGGTATAGCTTGGTGTATGATTATCCTGCCCCTTTCCTGTGTTTTTTCTTCTTTGTGTTCCTGGCATATGGACTTCTCCTTGCCTGTATTCCAATGTGAGTCCTAAACACATCTTCACTGTGTTGAAGGCTTGCTTTGCTTGCCTCCTTTAGATGACTTCATAATCCCAGTTGACGGGGTGGGGGGTTCTCTTTAGCCCACGCCCCGGTACGTGCGTGTCAGCTGGTCTCAGGAGATCTCTTCTTTCTTTTTTTATTTCTTCCTTGATCCAGTCATTATTCATGAGTGTGTTGTTTAGTCTCCATGTGTTTTTGTAGATAGTTGAGCTCATTCTCAGGCTGATATTGAGCTTTAGTGAACTGTGGTCTGATAGAATGCATGGAATTATTTCAATTATTTTGTCTTTGTAGAGGCCTTTTCTGTGTCCCAGTATGTAGTCTATTATGGAGAATGCTCCATGGGTAGCTGAGTACAAAGTATATTCTCTGGTGTTTGGTTGGAATATTCAGTAGATATCTGTGAGGAACATTTGGTGTATTGTATTGTTCTGTACAGATATCTCTCTGTTTATTCTTTCTCCAGTTGACTTATCTAATGGCATCAGTTGGGTATTGAAATACTCCACTGTTATTGTGCTGGGATCATTCTCTGCCTTGAGGTCTTGTAGAATTTTGTTTATAAAATTCAGTGCACTGGAGTTTGGTCTGTGTATAGTCATGATTGTGAAATATTCATGGTTAATTGATCCTTTGATATGGATGTAGTGGCCCTCTCCATCTCTTCTCATTTGTTTTACTTTGAAGTCTATTTTGTCTGATATTAGAATACCAACTCCTGATTGTTTTTTGGTACTATTTGCTTGTAATATTTTTTCCATTCTTTCACTTTAAGTTGTTGCCTATCCTTGAGGTTAAGATGAGTTTCTTGTAGATAGCATATAAATGGGTTCTGTTTCCTTATCCATTCTCCCAGTCTATGTCTTTTGATTGGGAAGTTCAACCCATTAATATTTAAAGTTGTTGAGAGATGTGTGATGCTTCCTTTTACCTTATTTTCTCTTTGCAGTCTTGGTGTATTTTCGTATTTCTGCAGTTATACTTTTATTCATTACTCTCTCTGGGTGTTTGGGTATAGTTGCTCATTTCCTCTGACCTTTGAATTGCTTTGAGTATTTTCTGAAAGGTTGGTTTCCTGGACATGAATTTTTTCATCTTGTTTATGTCATAAAATATTTTTCTTTCTCCTTCAAGTATAATTGACATTTTTGCTGGGTATAGTAATCTGGCTTGGCATCTATAGTCAATTAGTACTGGGAATACTTTGGTCCAAGTTTTTCTGGATTTCATCATTTGCACTGAAAATTCAGCTGTGATTCTGATGGGTTTTCCTTTATATGTAACTTGTTATTTTTCTGTTGGGGCCTTCAATAATTTGTCTTTTTTTGGAGCATCAAATGTTTTAACTATGATATGGCATGGTGTATTCCTTTTCTGATCTTATCTATTTGGTGTTATATTTACTTCTTGTATTTCTATGGGCTTGTCATTTTTCAGTTTGGGGAAATTTTCTTTTATTATTCTGCTGAAGATCTGATTAATACCTTTGTCCCAGGATTCTTCTCCTTCCTCTATCCCTCTGATGTGGAAGTTTGATCTTTTCATAGTGTCCCATATTTCTTGATTGTTCCACTCTTATGAGTTTTTAAATTTTTCATATTCTTTGAGTTTTGAAGTTCTTCCAACCTTTCTTCCAGTGTTGATATTCTACTTTCTGCTTCATTAAATCTATTACTGAGTCTTTCCCCCATCTTTTCATGCTGATTGGATGGGTGTGCAATTTCCTTTTTCACTTCATTCTGTTAATTCTTTACTATTTCCAGTTCCATTTGGAGTTTGTCATTCTCTCCTTCTAGATTCTTCATTCTCTGTTCTCTTTTCTGTTTAATTTCATCATGGGATCTTTTCAATGTTACCACTTACTTCTGGAGTTTGTCATTCTCTCCTTCTAGATTCTTCATTCTCTGTTCTCTTTTCTGTTTAATTTCATCATGGGATCTTTTCAATGTTACCACTTCATTCCTGATTTTGTCATTCTCTCTCTTCATTTCTTTCAGCATGTCTATTATTTTTCTTTTAAGATTTGTGTCCTGGGTTGTCTCCAGGGAGAACTCATTGTTGGGGTCTTCTACAGGACTGGTAGATTTTGTTGGGGATTTATTTTTTGCTTTTCCCATGTGGTTGATTTTCCTTTGTGCTCTTGGTATGTGGATTTGATTTGTTGTTTATGGTCTGATGCAAATTTCAAGTGCTTCTTCATTTGGTTGAAGGCATGTTCCTCTAGTTTCGAAGGATTGCTGTCTCTTCTGTTACTTCGTGTTCCATGTCACCTTCTCTCATCCCACCAGGCACTGGTTTTTGCCCACCCAATTCTGTCACTGCCAATGAGACCATAGGGACTTACTTGATCTGCTCTGGAAGTTGGAGCAGCTTCAGAAACTCTGGGGTTTGAATGGTCCTGGAACCTTCCCGGCACTGGATGTGACTAGGCTGGGATTGCTCTGGGAACCTGGGCTGGAAACATCAGGGCTTTGATGGTCCTAGAATCCTGCACCAGAGGGGCAGGGGCCAGGAAGTTTCTAGAATCTGCCTGCTGAGAGGCCCGCCCTGTCACTCTCCCTGTGCAGGAAGCAAAGATCCTAGGATGGTCCTGGAAACCTGCACAGGAAGGGACTAGGCTCACAGGATCTTGGAAACCTGGGCTGGAAGCAAAGGAGCTGGGGTGGTCCTGGAACCCACCTGCCAAGAAGCCTCGCCTGTCACTCCCCCTGAACTGGAAGTGACTGGGCTGGGATGGTCCTGGGACCTTGGCCTGGTAGCAACAGGGCTCAGATGATCTTTTGCTAGAGGCAATGGGACAGGGAAGGTCCTGAATCCAGCCTGCCAAGAGGCCCACCCTGTCACTCTCTGAGACTCAGCTTTTTATAATCTCTCTCTCTCTCTCTCTCTCTCTCCATCTCTCTTTATATATAGGTAGATATATAGATAAAGATTAAATATAGATATATAGATAGAGATGCATTTATTGGAGAATAAAATTTATTGTAATATACATATAATATTTTTTCAAAGCTATAAATTATGACTATATTTACCTCATATGAATAGGACTTAAATGGCCATTGTTTATTAATAAAGTGAAAAAAATAATTTTGAAGGCTTAATGCATATGTTAAGAATCAAAATGCTCTTGCAGATGACCCACATTCGACCCCCAACACCCACATGGCAGCTGAGAACGTCTTTAACTCTAGTTCCAGGGTAATCTGACACCCTCTTCTGACCTCTGCAGCATTGCACAACATGGGTGCACAAACCTACATGCAGATAGTACATTCATACACATAAAACTAAATAAAATTAAAAAATAAAAAGAATCTCAATGTAAAATATCAAGTATTCATTTTTAATATTTAATTTAATAACTCTACTATTAATATCCCATGGCAGATATGATATAAAGGTAAAAAAAATAGTTTTTCTGGCATTATAGATGAGATGAGGAATAATGTTCACTGTCCTGTGTTTATTTTGCCCACATTGCTTTTGGCACTTGAAGCCTCTGTGCTTATGATCCAAACATGAGTTTTGTGGGATTCGTAGAATGAAATTAATATTAGAGAGTTGTGCATCAAGCTATGTGCCCTGTTGTGCTGAGCTTGCTGGGTAAGGGATGAAGATCGCGGGTAAAGAGAAAGTTTCATCCATCTAGGGAGGCATGGGAAACCGTGACACAATCTCTACATAGGAGAGAGGGACTGGGAGGAGTGAGCTTCATGGAATGAGGACATTTATGGTTCCCCAGGAATCCCCCTGTGGATGTCACAGTCCTAAGTAGAATGACTGATTCACGGGTTTTTCCAGAGAGATAGTTAAGAAGAGATGATGGGTTGGGATCACAGGTTCTGGGGATGGAAACTTCAAGGAAAGGATTTGTGAAAGGAGAAAATGTTGACCCCAGCCTTTCCTGGTGTATTAGTCACATTTCTTTTGCTGTGATAAAACCACCATGACCAAGGGAACTTATAAAAGGAAGAGTTTATTTGAGCTCACAATTGACTGTTCCAGGGAATTAGAGTCCATTGTGGCAGGAAGCATGGTGGCTGGAGCTGGAGCTGAAAGCCAAGGTTCACATATTGCAATGAGCACAAGGAGTCAAGAGGGAGAGAGACTGGAGACTGCAAGGCTTGTTAAACTCACTAAGGCCGCCCCCAATGATGTACTTCCTCCAGCATGGCCACACCTTCTAAGACCTTCCAGAACAGTGCCACTAACTGTGGACAAAATATCTGAATACTTAAAGCCTGTGGGGGACACTCTCATTCAAACCAACACATTCTACTCCCTGCCCCCCCATAGGCTCATGACCATATAAAATGCAAAATGCATTTAGTCTAACCTTAAAAATCCCCATAGTCTTTACCAGTCTCAATTCTATTTAAAAGTCTATAGTCCAAAATCTCCTCTGAGACCTAAGCCAATCTCTTAACTGTAAGCTCCTGTAAAATCAAAAAGCTAATTACATACTCCCAATGTACAGTGGAACCGAATACACATTCCCATTCCAAAAAGGAGGAATAGAGGCATAGTAAGGAAATACCCACCAAAACAAGACTGAAAACCAGCAGGGAAAATACCAAGTCCAGTAGCTCCATGTGCAACTTCTGGGACTTGACTTCCAAAGGGCTTAGATGGCTCAGCTCTTCCAGCTTTGCTTGCAACATACATCTCTTCCATAGGCTGGTACCACTCCCTGTATGCAGCTCTCCTTGGCAAATATCTCACAGGTCTGGCATCTTGAATATCTTCTTGGTGTCTCTGCTGCCAACCAGGCTTCACATTAATAGCTTCACACAATGGCCTATCAGGGCCTTATTTATGCAGGGACACCCCTGCTGCACTCTGCCTTGTCTCAGCAGCTCTCTGAAACCACAGAGGAAGAACTTATGACCCCTTCACTCTTGCAAACTTCATGCATCTAAAGCCAGCATCATGTGAATGAAACCGCCAAGTTTGGCTGCAAGTTTGGGATGGACCCTGTCCGACTTCAACCACATTTACAAATTTTCTTTGCCCGTTCAGTATTTTCCTTTCAAAAGTTGGAAGCTTAACTGGGTGTGGTCTTTCCCTGGAGTTACTGTGTCTGTACTTGTAAATCTGTAGGCCTCTCCTTAATTACTTTAATCTCACTTTTTTCATTTTGTTTACTTTTAAATAGCTAGGCCTCTCATTCACTTTAATCTCCTTATCAAAGGATAATAATAGCCACACCACCATTTCTACATTAGGCTGTCTTGAAATATTCTCCGCCAAAGACATTAGTCCATTGCTTTTCAACTTGGCATCAGGCAAGCATTTGGGCTGTGGGCAAACTGTGGCCAGACTCTTTGCCAAAACATCCCAGTTGCTGCCTAAGTCTTTATTTCCTCTGGAACTACATTTTTGCACCAATGCTTTCTTCTAGGCTTCTACTAGAAAGGCCTGTTAGGCTCTGCTTATAGTAGTCAACAGCTTTTCTGGCCCAAAGTTCCAAATTCTTCCACATTTCTCCAAACACCCACATTTTCAGGTTCTTCAAAGCCAACAGCCCACTCTCTGGTACCAAATAACTGTATTAGTCACTTTTCTGTTGCTGTGATAAAACCACCATGAACAGGGGGACTTATAAAGGGAAGAGTTTATTTGAGCTTACCATTGAGGGTTCCAGGGAATTAGATTACATTGTGGCAAAAGGCATGGTGGCTGGAGATGGAGCAGAAAACCGAGATTCACATCTCACAATGATCACAGGAAACAGAGAGAGAGAGAGACTGGAGACCATGAGGCTTGTTAAACTCACTAAGCCTGCTCCCAATGACTTACTTCCTCCAGCATGGCCACAACGTCTAAGACCTTCCAGAACAGTGCAACCAACTGCAGACAAAATACCTGAATACTTAAAGCCTATGGAGGACACTCTCATTCAAACCACCACACTTGGAGACCCTTTTTTCCATCCTACTCCTGGGAATCCACCATAAACATTGTGAGGTTATGGATTTGCAGAGATTGCACTGCCAAACGAAAACCCCTTGGCTGTTTCTACAACCCGAGTGTGCTGCGGTTGGCTCAAGTTCACATGATCTCTCCAGGCTCTCAAACCAGAATGTGACTCACTAATAACAGCAAGGTCCTGCACACCAAATCTCATTCTGGGAGCACTGCCCATGGACTTTCCTAGCCTTGGGACCCTCTACTGCCTCATCGGAGCCATGGTCACAAATCTATCTCATTCTGTGCTTGTTGGCTCAGGCAGTGACAATCCTGGTAAGGCCCATCCTTCAAACGGCACTTAGAGAATGGCCTCCACTAGCCCTGTGCACCTGCAAGACCAGGTCCACTTGGCCTGTGTGATTCTGTAGCTACCACAGTGACTTGCAAGGCTGTAGGAGGTACTTATTAGGTCCCTTGTTGGAATGTACCCCAGTGATTGACTCTCAGGTGAACCCTGGGTTTGACATCTGCCTGCAAGAAGAAGCCAGTTTTGATTCCAGCAGTACGCACAGACATATTGAAGTCTATGCCTGGTTATTAGTAACATTTATGTCCCTATCATGGCACTCTTAAGTTGGGAATCGTACTGAACCAGGTCTCTGGGTTTGAATGCTTCGTACATGCTCACACTCATCACAGAAGTTCCTGTGTTAGGTTCCCTGGATGCTCCTGGCATTTTGTGAACTTCTAACTGGGGGAGACTGAGATCAGGGCTCATTTATTTCTATTGTAACTCAGAGGGAAGAAAGAATTCTGCAAATTAAATTGGTTGGTAAAATTCAAGTTGAAGGGATTTTTACAATGTTTTTAATATATTACTATCATATGTGTGTCTGTGTATGGTGGATGTCTGGTGAATTTGCTCACCGGTGTGGATCAAAGTACAGCCATGGGGTCCATTTGTCCTTCAACTTCTATGGAGGGTCTGGGTTTGAATTTAGGTTTTAGGACAGAATTCATTTTGGCATGTTTGAGAAAGAGTACATTAAACCACAGAGCTACTTTTGGCTGTCAGACAAAATAAACTATATTATTTTAATTTCTTAATAGTAACTAATATTTAAATTTGCTGACTTCTGGTTTCATAATGATTAATCTATGCTTGCTTGTTTAAATGTAATACTACATGAATATAAAATAAAAGCTATATAAGTATAATAAAATATATACACTGTAATCTGCATGGATAGATGGACAATTTTTCTTCCATGGAGACTAAGCTTGGATAGAAAATCTTGTGTTCTGAGCTTTGCACAGTGGCAATGAGGTTTATCCAAGGCACGATTATTGCTAATTGAAAACTTTTCCCAATACCCCACCACGACGAAAAAAAGAAAAAAAAAAAGAAAATCTTGTGCTCATGAGCTCAGCAGTGCTGTCATGTCCAGAAGCGAGCACTGTACACAGTCTTCTCCCACCCACTTCCCTCCCTCTGTCTCTCTTTCTCTCCTTCTTGGCCACCATGGAAAGAGCAGCTTTTCTTCACTGTGTGCGCCTACCATGATGCTCTGTCTCAGCACAAACTTAGAGCCGTGGAGCAATGTATCCACGGAGGGAAGCATCTGAAACTGTGAGCCATCAGAAACCTTCCCTATATATAATGATTCTCTGTTATTTTCTCATAGTGATGGAAAGCTGACCTTCTCCATGCTACTTTACACAACTTTAGTACCACAAGAGAAACATAGGTAAAATGACCCACATTTCTTCTTTCCTTGTAACTCCTGGAAAATGAGAATTTTGTGTCTATATTTACAAATTTATGCCCATGTTCAACCTTTTTTATTTGGCTTCTTCCTTTTACAACAATTGTATAAAGATTCATCAATATCTTTTATCTATTTTAGGATATTATAATTATTCATCTTGTGGGGGAAATTATTTTTATGTTCTGAAATTAACTATAGTGGCTAGAGCTGAGACAGAAACTTTTGTATACATGTAAATCTTCATTTCTCTACAATAAATGCTCAGAATGGCAATTATTATTTTGGAAATAAATTATAAGTTGAATTATCAAAGAAACTGCAAATAGTTTTTAAGGGGCACAATACATCTCCAACACTAATAAATGAATGCATCCATTTTAAAATTCTGGATATGTTTTGGTATTTTTAATATATATGTTAACATTTTAGTGTATTTGCACTCAAATACTTGGTTTGAATTTCCAATTCCTTCTAGGCTAATAATTTCAGACTTTTTTACATTTGTTTATTTTGTGATTGGAGAGAGAGAGAGAGAGAGAGAGAGAGAGAGAGAGAGAGAGAGAGAGAGAGAGAAAGAGAGAGAAAGAGACAGAGAATGTATAACTGTTCATGTGGAGGTCAGAGGACAAATTGTGGGTGTTCTCTTGTTCAACCATGTGGTCCTGTGGATAACACTCACATTGCCAGGCTTAGGAGAAAGTGCCTTTACCGTCTAAGTGATCTAGTATGCACGCTAATTTAGCAGTATTTAAAGAATAATGAATTTTGTATATCATAGATATTTTGTGGTATTTCTTCCCTTATGATATGCAAGCTATTTATTGATTGATTTTTGAGACAGCTTCCCAATGTATCCAATGTTAACCTTGTGTTCAATAATCAGAAAAGAATAACACAACGTTCAACACTTGATTGTCCCATGTCCTAGTGCTAGAATTACAGTAGTGCACATCATCCTGGTTTGCACAGTCGTAGGGACTGAACACAGATTCCCTGCATGCTTGGCGAACACTGTAGCAACTGAGCTACATTCTCCTCAATGCACATCATCTTTGAATCAGTTATTTTAGTCTTCATGTTCAGTGGAGAGAGTCTCTTGGGTTTTCTTCATGTGCAAACGTTGTTGTTTCATACCTGAAGTGTATTATCAACCTGCAGGGTATTCTTTCTTTCAGCTTCTATAAACGATTGTCCCAGTCCCATCTGATCTTGAAGATTCTCTGTGAAAACTTACCATCAGTTGCTTATATTTCTCTTTCCTAAAGATGTTTTCTAGGTTTTCTTTCAAGGTTCTCTTTTTCTTGTGTGGGTCATTCGAGTTTAATGATGATGTGTCCTAAATTGGATTTGTTGGAATTTAAGGTGATGCTACACCTTCACTACACAATCTTCCTTCTTCAGTCAGTTGATTTATGTCTTCTGTCAAATATCCAAAGTTTCCAGCCACCATTTCATGGAACACCTCTCACTTCTACCCTATTCTCCATTTCCTTAACAATTTATCCTGTTTTATTCTTTATTTATTTTTTTCTTTTTGTTTCCTTCTTCTACCTTCCCTCCTCTAATCCTTTCATTCCCTCATTCTTTTGCTTTTTCCTTCTTTCCATCTCTTATTTCTTTCATTCCCACTTTTCTTTCTTCATTTCTCTTTCACTCATTTCCTTCCTTCTTTCCTTCCTTGCTTCCTTCCTTCCTTCCTCCCTTCTTCTCTTCCTCCCTCCCTCCCTCTATCCATCCATCTTACCTCCCCCTTCTCAATCTCCTTCCTTCTTTTCTTCCCTTCCTTTCTTTCTTTTTTCTTTCTTTCTTCTTTCTTTCTTTCTTTCTTTCTTTCTTTCTTTCTTTCTTTCTTTCTTTCTTTCTTTCTTTCTTTCTTTCTTTCTTTCATCTCTCTTTCTGGATACCTGGCTAATCTCCTCCTACTTTGTATGAAAGCACAGACCGGCCTTGATTTCATCGTAATTCTCCTGCTGCAACCTCCAAGTGGTAAAAGTACAGGCATAGACTACGTAGCCTAGCACATTTCTAGTATTCCTAAAAAGGAATCAGTTCTTGGCGTCTGCACAAATAGTGGCTCTGTAATATTTTTCTGGATGTATTTTGCTGGTGATTTTACAGTCATCCTTAGTTTTTGTTTAGTAATTTACTTAGCCATCTTTTATCTGATTGCTTACTAATTGTTATAGATAATGGTAAAGAAAAATTTAAACTATTGTTCTTGTCATTGTAAAAATGTGCAAGACACTTAAATAATGAATATAAATAGAATAAATTTAGGATACTTAAAATATAAACTTATGCTATACATTTTTAGAGACAATTTTCTTCATTCTTCTCATCTTCCCATTCTTCTCTTTGTCCCACCCTGACCTCTGCATTCCTTCTTCCTCTCTCTCTCCCTCTCTCTCTCATTCTTTTTGTTAATTTGTTTTTAATTATATTTATTTTGTATGTGTATGAGTGTACTGTCTGCATGCAGGTCTGTGCACCCATGTCGTGCAATGCTGCGGAGGTCAGAAGAGGGTCTCGGATTCCCGTGGAACTGGAGTTCTCCTGGAATTGGAGTTACAGACGGTTCTCCTCGGCCATGTGGGTGCTGGGGATCGAACCTGGGTCCTCTGCAAGAGCAGTCCGTGCTCTTAACCGCTAGGCTATCTCTCCAGCCCCATCTTTTTGTTAATTTTTTTAAAGAGAGTATCTCATTGTGTAGCCTAGGCTTTCTTAAACTCATTATATAACCCAGTCTAAATTCAAGCTTCACACTTCTGGGAATTCTTCTTCCTCAGACTTCTGAGTACTGAGATTACAAAGATGAAACACCATGGTTGCCTCCATTATATATATATATATATAT
>VZQC01014654.1:235324-310181 GCA_009823505.1 Rhizomys pruinosus
ATATATAATCAGTCTCCTATTGGCTATATTTTTCACATCTTCAGTGCTAGTTTGTTGTCATATACCAACACATCCAGCTTCATGAATGCACACATTTTATCTAAAAAAACAGATTGAAACTCTCTTTGAAAAGTATCTACTAAAATAAATTTGTAATAACTTTTGCAGAAGTTGTATATTCATTTCTCTCCTTCTGGTTTTCAAATCAATCATATCATTTAAAAATCTCCAACACGTCCTGCTTGGAAGAGTCACACTTTGCCCTGTTTAATCCACTGTATTCTGTTTTTAACTTATTCACATAAAATCCTATCGAAAGTACAGAGAATTCATACATAATGTGTAGATGAAATGAGTGATCTTTCTTTTTAATGTATAAAGAGACCTTTGAAAATAACATAAGGAACTCAGTAGTGTAAGGAACAATGAGCCACCAAAGAACAGATGATTCTAATCCTTCCTTAAACAACCAAAGTATCATAGCATGCACTATCATTTGTGATGTTCATCTACCCTCCTTGAACCCACATCCACGTGCATTATAGCTGGATATAGCTGGATATAATAATGGTTGTCCAGGCCAGGCTGACATACCCATAAGCACAATGTTTGTGCTCTGCAAGCACTCAGTGACATAAATCTCTGAGCTCTGTCTACTTACTGCAGTCTCCTCTATGCTTTCCATCCTGTTTTCTCAAGTACACTTGTTTTTATATATTTCTGAAGAATGAGCTAACAATTGTACTATCTGTTTGGTTAAAATAAAGTGAAAGTGTGGGTAATTTAAAGTTGGTAGAGACAGGTGAAGAGATATTACTATGTAGATATCAATACCATGGAAAACAGATGGAATGAGTTCTGTTAATTTGGTTTCTGTTCCTATGATGAACACAATGACCAAAAAATTATTGTGGGAGGAAAGGGATTATTTAACTTACAATTATACTCCATCACTGGGGGAAGTCAAGGCAGGAACTCAGGGCAGGAGTATGTAGACAGGAACTGAACAAGAGACCTTGGCAAAACACAGCTTACTTCTTGCTACCTCTCCCTTGCTCAACTACCATTCTTTTTTGTTAATTTTATTTATTTTTGTATGTGTATGAATTTACTGTCTGCATGTAGGTTTGTGTGCCCATGTCGTGCAATGCTGCGGAGGTCAGAAGAGGGTCTCAGATTCCCCTGGAACTGGAGTTCTCCTGGAATTGGAGTTACAGACGGTTCTTAGATGCCAATTGGGTGCTGGAGATTGAACCCGGGTCCTCTGCAAGAGCAGTCGGTGCTCTTAACCGCTAGGCTATCTCTCCAGTCCCATCTACTACCATTCTTAAACAGTCCAGGTCCACTTGCCTATGCATGGCAAGGCCCAAGAAGCATCAATTAATAGAAATCCCCAGAGACATGCCTACTGTCTAATCAATGGAGGAAATTCTTCGCTTGAAGTCCTATCATCCCAATGTTTCCAGTTTACAAACAACTTTAGTCATCATAAGAGTCTAGAGAGACAGATATATCAGCCATTAATTTCCAAGTTTTGAACTAGCTGATGATATATCCACTATGTAGTACAGTTGACATGATGCCATTCCAGAAATGTTAATCACAACACTTAAAACATGATGCCTCAATAGACATAAAGTTGTTTTAAAAAATCAATGAACACCAGGGAGGCTTGTTTTCAACCACTAAAACACAATAAATTTTCAAATGTCTCAAGTTCAATCCTGAAAAACTTTGTTTAAAAGTTCTCCAGGAATCTAGGATCATTGAGGAAGTAAGGGCAGAAAGTTTGTAAAATCCAGACATAGTGGATGACCTTAAAGAAACAGTATTATATATATATATATATATATATATATATATATGACTATATCTATATATATATATATATTATATATATATAGAGAGAGAGTACATTATAGGAAATTATATATACATATACAGAGAGCACAATATATAAAATTATAAATATATAGTAGAGTACAAAATTTGATGGAGGGCAATAAGGGCTGGTATGCATGAAGGAGGGAATCTAAATATTATCTAATTATACTGTACTAATGTATCAAACACAAAATAAGAAAAAGAAAGAAATGTATGGTTTATCCAGTGATTATTGTAATCTCAATTCTAGATGCTGTAGATGAAAGAGGATCTAGATTCTGGTCGCAATTTGGTGTTGCCTAAGTGGAGAGTCGAAGATATAATCTGAGGTGACCTGGAATTTCCACACACAGATACACATATACCATCACAAACACACACACACACACACACACACACACACACACACAAATACACACAGGAAACACAGTGGACCTTTTCTGGAAAGAAATCATAATTCATGTCCCAGGAAAGTGTTCAAATATATTATCAACGTAGGTCAAGATGATTCTGATCAATCTCATCCACAGAGTAAAGACAAACCCCACAGTGCTCTAGAGGAGGAAAGCACTAACCTAAATTTTGACAAAACTAGTGCTTATGTACTCTGTAGCTCAGGACCTGAAAGCTCTTCCTTTAAGGATGCAGATCATGAACAGTCTATGCAAGTTTATGGGCTCTTTGTCACTATCAGCCCAGTCTTCCCTTCTTTTACAATAGCATTCATAGTTAAGACCAAATGATGTTTTCCAAATGATCAAACCCTGTCAATTATATACAAATTGAAATCTGTATAATTTTTAAATGTTATGAGATATTATTCTTATGTATTTATTTTGTCATTTAATAATGTAAAAGCCAAAAACTGAACACAATGATCAGTGGTAAAGTATTTGCCTGGTGTATTACTTACTTTAGTGTTACTGTGATTAAACAACCTGACAATATACCTTAAAGAAATAAAGGGTCTATATTTTCTTACATGTCCAGAGGAATAGAGTCCACAATGACACAGAACTCAAGGCATCAGGGACAGGGAGCTGAGAGATCATACTTCATCCACACACAGGAGCAATGAGAGAGGACAAGAAGTACGGTGAGGGGACAGGAAGTGTGGTGAGGCTATACACCATCCAAGTCAACACCTTATGACATTCTTCCTCCAGCCAGGTTAAACCTACTGAAGGATCCATAACCTCACAAAATGGCCTCTCCAACTGGGGAACATGTTAACTACAGAAGCGTATGCAGGATATTTCTCACTCAAACCACCACAATTAAGTGTCCAAAGCCCTGAGTTCTAATACCATTATTGATAAAAATCAAAATATATCCTGGCTTATATGCAAGGCAAAAACATGTGCACGGACTTAGGCTCCTTAAACTTAATATAACTGATATGCTGTTATGAACTTGATGTAACTCTAGACTACCTTAGTTTGAAATCCCAGAAAAAAGAAATGCGAGTGCATAATTGTGGTCACCTGAATTATGTTTGTCTTTCTTAAATACCCAGACTTGTTTAGATGAACAAAAGTTCAAGGAAACACCAAGCCAAAGACTGCCATGGAACATCTTAGAAGAATTCTAAGATTATTGCCAAACCTTCCATAGACTCATAGAAGATGGGTGTATTCCAGACTGGAAGGTGAAGAGCACATGCTGGGACCTTCTTCACTGTACTAGGGAGCCCAGGGCATTCACCATGTGCCTAAACGGGGACTTGAGACTTCCCTACTCTATCCAGTTCTGCCTGAGCTTCCTTCTCTGGAAAAAATAGACTTACATATTCCCCCTCCGTCCAAGGTTGCCTTGATCTAGCTATTCTGACCATGAAGCCTTCAGTCATTCCCTGTTATCAAAGACGGCATTAGACATGACCTTTCTCACCAAAGGGAGCTGAGAATTTATGCATCTTCTTGGACAGTGGACGTCCATGTGCTATGTGTCCCTGAAAAACCTGCCCAGCTTGGCCTAAATGATTGCACTGCTACCATAGTGATTGGAGGGTTCTGGGACTGATATCCTCCATCTCCCTGTTGAAACGCTGTCAGATGTTCTGGCCTCTGGTAAACCCAGGCAGTTCTGCTAGCGCCAGAGAAGCCAGTTCTGATTCCAGCAGGGCGCCAGGGCTCATGGTAGGTTGCGATTTGTTCCCAGTAACTGTGTATGCCCCTTGCTATGGCACCAAACTTTTGTACCGGTGCTAAGCCAGGGTTCCGGGTAAAAATGCTGGCACGTGCTCAGTCCCTGTGCAGGGGATCTGGGGTTCAGAAAACCTGGATTTTCCTGTTCCTTTGTGTGCTTCTAAAAGGGAAGAACTGAGAACAGGGCTCATTTATTTCTGCTTCAAGTGTGAGTGAATACTGAATTCTGTAATTTGTAAAATTAGAGTCCAAGGGATTTTTAAAAAAAATGTTTAAAACTGCATTAATATCTTATGTATGTGTGCATATGATGGATGTCTGTAGAGATGTGTATGGTGACGGGTATAGGTCAGAGAATAACCATGGAATCTGTTTCTCTTTCAACCTCCACATAGGATTTGGGGTCAGGTTTGAGTTTCAGGACTGAATTCAGTTTGACAGGTCTGGGAACAAGAGCCTTTATCTGCTGAGCCATCTTTCAGGGGATCTAATCTACCACTCATACTAAGGGGGAATCAGACCTTCCCATTTCACCCACGTAATCCTCAGGTGTGCCCTTCTGACCAAGGCGGCCTACCACTGTCCTCTTCTTAATAAAGGTCTTCAGACATTGTCCACCTAACCTGGAGATCCTATATATTTCCCCTTTATCTCACAAGGACTTGAGGTCACTTTGGCTCTAAATACCAAAGTGCAAGAGCCTTTAGCAGAACACAGAACCCAACTCAACTAAAGCAAGACAGACACCAAAATGTGTGCCAGCCCCATGATTCATGTATAGACATGAACAGCTGAATATAAGCTTGAGGATGTGACATCACTGGAAACCCCCATCTAGACCCTTGGAAAGAAGACACACACTGCTTTCTGGACTGCCCCATATTTACTGCAACCTATGGACATTCTAGTTTCTGATGAAGAGTTGGAAGCTCTTTATCATGACACAGTGCCTGGAACACAGCTTACTGCACCATGTGGGCAGGAACCTTCATTTTACATTTAAAAAGGGGTCCTGGAGCTTTTCTACTCTACTCAGAAAGATATGATAGTTTAAAACTATGGGGCATAAGGCCCCAGACTTCTGATTTTGGAGCCTTTGATTTTTCTTCATGGATAATGAGGTCTTCATGACATCCACATTTGCAGATGTACCCATCAGACCTCTCCCCTCTAACCTATGGAGACCAATATGACCTCTCTAAGTGGAATGAAATCACTCAAACTCTTCAGTTGTGGGCTTCCACCAGACCTCTCTGTCTAAGAGGTTTTCAGAAATATATCTTTTGACCAGTGGGACCTTCAAACTCCTCCTCTGACTAAAGTTACCACAGACCTACTCAATTTATTAGGATTGTATTTGGCCTTCTCCATCCTAGATGGCCTCACCTGAATAAAGGGACTTCAGAAATTTTCCTCTGCCTCGGGAGGCCTCACACTGACCCACTGTGACTAAAGGGCTTAGGATATAAGGAAACATTGGTCCACTCTGGTTTTGAACTCTTAGAACTAGAGAGTAGCAGAAGTCTTGAACTCAAGTCATGTGCCACCAGTCCAGACTTCTGAATTGAAGTGGTCCCATCCTTTGGGCCCAGAACTGGACAGCCTAATTCAGTCTGAGAAAGCACAATGTTGGGACATTCTTCCAGGCTGTTAAGAATAGTTTTCATACCATAGCCTGGCCTGAAAATATGCAAGATCAGAGACCTCACTAGCTATAGGGACCTCATGGCATGATGCTTCTTCTTAATGAAGCCACAAATGGCCATTGTCTAACTTAAGAAGGTTAAGACCTTCCCCCACTGCCTAAGTGGTCTTACAGTCATCACCTCGTACCCTATGAAACCTCAGTTAAGCTTTGATCTCCATCCTCTAACTATGGGAGCCTGAGATGTATATATTCTGATTCAGGGAGAGCCTAGAATTTACTCTCTACACCATGATGTGTATATAACACATATTCCCTGTCTGAACAAGGCAGTCTAAGACCTCACATTATAATTGACATATCTGTTGACTTTCTTCTTATTATGACATACAGGACCTGAGATATGCATCTTCTGATCATTGTGGGTCTTTATACCTAATTCTTCTATCCAGTACTAGTATCGCTTCAGGTCTCATCTCTCTGAGCACATGGGCTGAAGATTATATAACAAAAAACCTAACCCCCAATGGGAGAAACCTTCTCTTGAGCTGTTGGTCAGAGTAGTTCAAGAGATTCCTAAAATTACACAGGATATTGCCACAGTCCTTGATTACCTCCCAGAAATTGAAGGAAAGCCCCAACTGCTGAAGAGAGGACATGTATCAGACACAAGGTTTGGAGCAATGGAGCTGGAACTGACCTGAAACCCTCTTCTCTGAAGACAAGTGCTTATAGTCTTGGAGCACACTGTCCAAGCTACTAAGGGAGAATATCAATTAATGGTTCAATCTTAGCTTTGAAGCTAAATAACCATAAAAATGTCCATCACAGTAAGCTATATCAATGCACTAGTAGCACTTTTATATGGGTAAGGGGGTCATCAACAACTATCTAATTGGACATAATCCTCCTCAAATGGAAGGAATTCTTCTGTGGCACTGTAAACAAAGCCAGATACAAATGGTTGGAGTGGTCATAGACCTTAGAGAAAAGCCCTCAGTCTTTCAGATCCCTATGCAAGCATAGTTTCTTACTATGTGCTAAATATGGATCCTTATACTTACAGATCAATAAACCAGTTACCACTCATCAAAGAAGCTTCTTTTACAATTGACATAGTCTAGTCAAGCTTTCCAAAACTTGTCACATAGTGTGTCTGTGAAATGATCAGCCCTAAGGGACACATTGACAATGTAACCTCTATACCTAAGGTTCATGAAATATAGTGGAATAAGTGGTAGAGAGAATACTAATGCATCTCACAACTCTCATCATCAAAGCATCCTCATGCAGCAGAGGGCAATGCATAAAGAAGGCTGCAACTGGCAAAGTGTACAGAACATGAGCCTGCAGCTTGTGGGTCCTCATATTGGACATCTGTATCTAAATTTACTCACCGTGGGCTCAGGAACCATTGTGGAAGATGTAGCGGAAAGATTGTAAATGCCAGGGGTGGTGCAGTACCGTAAGGATAAAGAGTCTTCCAGGACTCTGGGAACTCGCTCATACGAACTTAAAGCAATGGTGGCAGCATACGCAAGACCCATGCACACTCAACCAGATAAAAAAATGCACCCAATTGGAAAAATGGTCAGGAGGTCCCAACATTGGCCTATGGACAGCTGATAACTGTTAGTAAGGGAGAATTGATTGATCTTCTTTAAGGAAGTGACACATTAGATAGGTTGAACAGGCTACAGTGGATGGACTCAAATCAAGAGACAGCTAGGGATATAAACTTGACCCAATAGGATTTAACATATAATACAGAATACAGGAAATCCTTTGGGAGGGAGATGTGGAGATGCAAATAGGGGTGCTCTAAATATAATAAAAATGTATTGCAAGAAATCCACAAAAATGCATTAAATATACAATTAAAGATAGAAAAAAATGTTTGGAAAATGAAAAATGCATTCAATATCAAATACCGAGTATTTTAATATTTCAATTATTAGTATTTAATTTAGTAATTTAATCAGCATGAATATAATAATATTATAACATGATACACAGGACATAAAAGGAAACAGGAAAAGTATTTCTGGCATTTCAGAGAAGGTGAGAAATGCTGTTCCACATTCAACATTGCTTTTTCCACCTGAAGCCTCTCTGCTTATGGATCAGAGATGAATTTGAGGGCCTTTCCAAACATAAAGACCGATAATTCAATTGTGAACCAAGCTAAGTCCTTGTCCCACTGAACTTGTCATGTAAAAGAATTTTATGGATATCAATTTGAATTCTGAGTAGTTTTCAGTAGCTATGAGATATTTTTCTTATTTATTCATTTATTTTTTTCATTTAAAAATGTAAAACTAAAAGCCTAGCTCAGTGGTATATTATTTGCTGATTGTTTACTGCTGCTGTGGTCAAACAACCTAACAAAAACATTCTTAAGGAAGGAAAAGATTCATTTTGCCATACATTCCTAGAGGAATGTTGTCCATAATGACAAGAAAGGCAGGCAATTAGGGATAGAAAACTGAAAGAGCATGTTTCAACCACACACAAGATGCTGAGACAGAGAAGAGGAATTAGGGCCAGCCTCTAAACCTTTGAAGTTGAAGCTTAATGACAGAATTCCTTCAGCAAGTCTATATCTCTGTAAGACTCCATAACCTTCCAAAACAGCCTCTAACTGGAGACCAGACATTAAATGCATGAGACTATGTGGTATATTTCTATTAAAACTACCACAACTGCCATGTCCAAAGCCTGGGTCTTAATCCCATCATTTATAAAAATATAAAACGTATTCTAGCTTATGGGTATGGCAAAAAAACAGTGTGTGGACTTATGCTTCCTAACCATGATATAAACTGGAAGACCCTGGACTGAACTACCAGAAATAAAGACTAGCAAGGTGAATGCGTAACTTAGGTCACTGCCTTAACTCTGGTCAATCTAAAATTGTAGATACAGTCCTACATTCCCAGGCCTGTTTAGATGAAGGAAAGCCAGAGGAGGACACCCAGCCAAAGCTCGCCATGGAGCTACCTAAAAGAATTCTGAGACTGGCTTAGGACACAGAATTGGAAGCTAATGGGTGGATTCTGGGGCCTACTTCCACTAAGCAAGTGAGTCTAGGACAATTACCTTATGCTGGAGGAGGGCAGGAACCTTCTCTCCTGAATCCAACTCTGCCTGAGTTGGATTCTGATAAACAGGGCCTTGCACATTCACCTTCTGCTCAAGGGGGCCTTGATTTAGCTCCTCTGAGCATAGAGAACTCTGTCATTTCCCTTTATCAAAGACATCACCAGACCTTCCCTATGTCCTCGAAGGAAGCTGAGTAACAATGTGTCTGCTTGGAGAGCAGATGCCCAAGACCAAGCACCCCTGTAAAACCAGGCCAGGTTGGCCTAAATGACTCCAGTGCTATGACAGTGACTTGTAGGACTGTAGGACTGAACTGCTAGGTCTCACGTGTTAGAACTCTGCCCATTGGTTATGGCTCTTGTGTACAAACTAATGGCACTAGTCGTCGAGAAGCCCATTCTGATTTCAGCAGAGTGGAGGGGGCATGAAGATTGGGACCCGTTCCCAGTAACTGAGTATGTACCTCTCAGTGGCGCCTGCCAGTTGAGACCCGTGCTGAGCCACAGTTCCAGATCCCATGTCTGGTGCTTGCTCACTCCCTGAGCAGAGTATCCATGCTAAGGAACCCTGCATGCTCCTGGCCATTTGGGAGCTTCTCAGAGGGACAAAGTGAGAAATGAACCCATTTCTCTTCCTAGAAAGTGGGAGGGAGCAGCGAATTCTGCAAATAATAGTGCATTGTAAAATTGAAGTCCATTTTTAACGCTTAAAAATTATTATCATCCTGTGGATGTATGTGTATGATGGGCATTTGTAGAGCTGTGTGTGCTCACATGTGCAGGTCAGAGAACAAGTTTGGAGTACATTTCTCCTTCTACCTCAACATAGGATCCCGGGGTTCGATTTCTGTTCAAGTATTGAATTGAGTTTATCAGGTTTCAAAATAAGGGCCTTCACTTACCAAACCATCATCCAGAACCTGGACTCATATTTGTAAATGAAATATCCTTGTTTACTATTTATTTATTTATTTATTTATTTATTTATTTATTTATTTATGTATTTTTGTGTGTGCTTTTATTGATGTTTTGTGTATTTCAGACATCATTTTTTTAATTAAGTTCAGGCATATTCCCCTTTCTTTTCCCCCACCCCACCCCAGATCATGCATTCTGCCATAACTGTCCTGCATCCCTCTCAGGCTTTTTTTTATGTTTAGGAATTCTCATTTTCCTCCATTAATTTCATAATAATCTAAAATATGGATACATATTCTCCACCCATATACAGTAATTACAGAGTCTGAAAATAAGTGGTGGGTAGATTCTAGAGCCCATTGAGAAATTCACATTATAACAACATAGTTCCTTTCAGATAAACAGAAATATAACAATAATGTTGTTCAGCTTGTCTTTTATCTGGCTGATTTTGGTGTTAGCATCCATAACTGAAGGACACCATTTGCCATTTGTTTATCTGGGACTGTGTTAATTCACTCAGCATAAAGGCTTCAAGTTCTATCCATTTACCTGCAAAGTTCATAATGCCACCTTTCTTTACCATTGAATAGTACTCCATTGTGTAGATGTACCACATTTTTGTCATCCACTCATCTGTTGTGGGACATTTGGATTGGTTCCAGCTCTTCATTATTGTGAAGAAAGCTGCAGTAAACATGGATGTGCATGTATCTTTGCAGTAAGATGAGCCTTTTGGGTATATACCCAGGAGTGGTATGACTGGGTCAGGTGGTAGGCTCATTCTGAGTCTTTTAAGGGTTCTCCACACTGCTTTCCATAGTGGTTGTACAAGTTTACATTCCCACCAGCAGTGGATGAGTGTTCCCCTTTCCCCACAACATCTCCAGCATCTGGCTTTTGTTTTGATTTGTTTTGTTTTCTTGATCTTAGCTAGCTGTAGTGGAGTGAGATAACATCTGAGAGTGGTTATAATTTGCATTTCCTTAATTATTAGTGATCTTGAACACTTTTTAAATTTTTTATTTATTATTTTAATGTGTATCAGTGTACTGTCTGCATGTAAGTAGGTGCTCCCGTGTCATGCAATGCTGTGGAGGTCAGAAGAGGGTGTCAGATTGCCCTGGAAATTGAGTTAAAGACAGTTCTTAGCCTCCATATGAGTGCTGGAAATCAAACCCAGGTCCTCTGCAAGAGTAGTTGGTGCTCTTAACCGCTGAGCCATCTCTCCAGCCCCACTGAACACTTTTAAAATGTTTAAAAATACTTACCATTTGCATTTGGCAGCTTCCATTTTCATAATGACTTCTCAATCTGTGATTGTTTGTAGGTATATATTTTATATGGAATTAAGTGCTATTCAATAACATATATACATGCTGAAATCTGAAAGGCTAGATGGGAAGTATCTGTTCTGAAAATAATAAGCATAGGTAGAAACTCTTGTTACTCAGCGCTGTGAGTTCAAGTGCTCAGCAGGCCCATCATATCTATAAGGCAGCATTTTACCTGAGCTACATCTCCATTCATCAGCATGGACTTTGCATCAGGTATTTTAGTGGAGATGTGTTTGGAGAAGTGTTCTTTGATTTTCTTCATTTGTAAGTGCCTTGCTTTCATTCCTGACGAATATTTCAACTCATTAATAACTGAAAATTTTTGTCCCACTTTCATCTGGCCTCCATGTTTCCCTGTGAGAAACTTGCTCTCAATTTCCACCCACCATTTCATTGAGTGCTTCGTGGATCTTCCCTCCTGTCACTTTTCTTTATCAATTGATCCAATGTTTTCTTTTTTCTTCATCTTCATTTATTCTTTCTACTTTCTTCTCCCTCCCTCCATTCATTCTCTTCCTCCCTCTTTCTTGCCCTTCCTTTTCCCTTCTTCCTTCCCTCACTCTTTTTTCTCCATCCTTCCTCTTTCCTTCACATGGTGGGGCTGTTCTTCCAAAGAAGGACTGACGTTAACTGACACCAAATGAAGAGGCTATAATTATAAACCTGACTCATTGTCCTTCTGAGGGAAAGGTGGAGCTAGGGATTCATTGACTCCTTCCAACCATCCAGCTCACCTTAGCTGTATTAGGAGGAAGCTCAAAGGGTGAAAAGTCAGGTAACACAAGGGAGAGTGGTTCTCTCCCTCTCAGTGATGCCATCTTGTGTGGAGGTTGCAGGGGTCATGGCCCAGGGTGAACATGAGGGAGAGCACACCTCTCCATTTGCTTTGTGAGCAAGCCCCATTAAACGCCCTAAAATCTTCTAAACTGTAGTTTTGGAGTTTTAACCTCATTTGTCTTTGGGACTGCAAAAGCAGGAGGATTACCTTTCTCCCAGGAAGAATTTTTTTTCACAACAGCTCAGTAATTTCATAATGTTATTCTTCAATTCTTGAAACAGCTGTCTCTACTTCCCAAGGATTAGAATTATAGGCATGTACCAGGGTCCCTGGTGTATGCAACACTATGGACTGAACACAGGATTTCCTAATTGAAAAGTGTAACAACTGAGTAATGTTATCATCAGTTCACATTGACTATGCATCAATTATTTGAGAGTAGATGTGGTGTAGAGAAATTTTCCTTGATTTTCTTCATTTGCAATTGTTTTGCCTTCATTCCTAAGGGATTTTTTCAACTTGTGGACTACCCTGTTCTTTCAGCATCTGAAATATATTGTCCCACTTCTCTCTGACCTCCATAATGTCCTGTGAGAAAATTGATGTCAGTTGCATATATTTTCTTTCTGTTTTGTTTTCAAGGATTTCTTCTTGTGTTTACTTTTAAAAAGTTTGGTTAGGATGTGTCCTTACTTGAATGTCTTGGATTCTGTCATAATAGTACTCATTGAATTCACATTTTTATTTCCATAATCGGTGGATTTGTCTCTTCTGTTAAATAAGAAATATTTAAAAATACCAATTCATTGCACTTCTCCATTATATCCACTTCCCAGTGATTATTCATTTCCTTTTTCTTCACCTTCATTCATTCTTCCTTGCCTACTCTCCTTCCCTCCCTTCCCTCTCTCTTGATTACTCATTTTCTTTTTCCTTCTACATTCCCTCCCTTATTTATTCCACTCCTCCAATTCTTTCTTCCTTCTTTTCCTATTTTCTCTATTTCATTCCTTTATTTATTTCTTTCCTTTTTCTTTATTTTTTTTTTCAGAAGACTCCTTTTATGGAAACCTCCCTCATATCCTACTTTGTATGTTGTACAGCTGAGACTTTATTTCATCCTAATGCTCCTACCTCAGCCTCTCAAGTGTAACAATTAATGTATGTACCACTTTGACTGGCTAGGTTCTGTTATTCATAACACTGTACCAGTTCAGGAAACATACACAATTTACAACTCTTAACCTTTTCTTGGTAAATCTAAGAGGGCTTTTAATAATCATTCTTTATATAATATCTTCTATCCCTCTTTAGCTTTCATAATAACTTGTTTAGGCTTTTATTTATATGATTGTTTGCTAAATATTTCAGATGATTTTTTAAAGTTTACCATTCAAAATATGACATTTGTACATTACTGGCACTTTTATTTTATTTTATTTCATTATATTTGGTCTTTTTGAGACAAGATCTCCCTGTAGCCCCAGCTGGTATGGAACTCGCTCTGTAGACAGGCTGGGCTTGAACTCACAGAAGTCTACCTGCTTCTGACTACTGAGTGCAGTAGTGGCACTTTTATTTTGGGGGCATCAATGGTGAACTAATTGGACTCAAAGTCCAGTCAATGGGATGAAACTCGTGTGTGGTACTGTAAATATTGCCAGATACACCTGACTGGAGTGGTATTAGATCTTCGATAAATTTCCAAGGCTGTCACATCCCTAGGCTAAGGAAACTTCTTATTCAGTGCAAAAGTAGTAGCCTTATATTTACAGACAAATATCCCAGATGCCACTCAATAAATAAGCTTCTTTTGCACCAGATTAAGACTACTATAGAGTTCCACAACTGGTCACACACAGACATTGTCTCTGAATTTCCCCAGGGTAAGCAGCACATCTACAATGTGACTCCTACACCTCAGCCTCATGCAACATAGAACAAGAGGCAAAGAGGTTGCTAATTAACCTCTTAACTTTCATCAAGGAAAATTCCTCACAGGACAAGGGATCAGGAACTCAAAAGGTCATAAATGGCCAATCTCTGGAGATTAGGAGTCTACAAAGTGTAGGTCATGGGACGACAAGTCACCTATATTCAGCTTCACTCATGCAGAGCTCAGGGAACCTTGTAGAAAGGGGATAAAAGATTGTAAGAGCTAGGGAGGTGGTGCAATACCATGTGGAAACAGAGTCATACAGGCACCTAAGACCCTGTTCATATGAACATACAGTATTGCCTCATCAGGCACAGGGCACAGGCAAGCTCAACCAGACAAAAATCCCAGCATGGAATGGTAGAAATTGGCATAATAGGGATTAAAAGAAATAATAGAATATATAAATTCCAGTGTGTGTGTGTGTGTGTGTGTGTGTGTGTGTGTGTCAGGGGGGTACTGTGGGAGAGTGTCAGTGCAGAATGAGACAGAAAGGTGATTAAGGCTGATTGGGGTGTTATGTACGAAATGCACAAAAATTCAATAAATAAATTTATGCAAAATAAGTTTACCATTACTAAGTAAACAAAAACTGGTTTCCATATCATCATATAAATGTAGAGGACATTTTATGAATGAACATAAATAATATATAGTAATATTTTGAGTCCTTAAAAATGTGTTGTTTTTCCATCATGACCAAGTTGGATTCATACCAGAGATGCAGGATGGTTCAACATACGAAAATCAATAAACATCATCAAACACATAAATGGAATGAAGACATAAACCACACCGTCATCTCAATTGATGCTGAAAAAGCCTTTGACAAAATCCAGTATCCCTTCATGCTTAAAGTCCTAGATGGAACTGGATTGGAGGGATCATTCCTCAATGTAATCAAAGCCATATACAGGAAACTCACAGCCAATATCATCCTAAATGGGGAAATGACAGAAACATTCACTTTAAAGGTAGGAACTCGGCAAGGCTTCCCCCTGTCACCACTCCTTTTCAATAGAGTGCTTGAAACACTTGCTAGAGGAATAAGGCAAGAAAAGGAAATTAAAGGATTACTAATTGGAAAAGAGGAAGTCAAGCTATCCCTATTTGCTGATGATATGATTGTTTACTTAAGGGATGCTAAAAACTCCACCAGAACACTCCTAGAAGCGATTAACAGCTTCAGCAGAGTGGGAGGATACAAAATTACCTGAAAAAAATCAATGGCCTTTCTTGACACCAAGAATAAGCAAATGGAGAAAGAATTCAAAGAGACCTTCCCACACAAACTAGCCTCAAAAACAATAAAATACCTAGGACCAAACCTAACCAAAGACACCAAAGATCTCTACAACAAAATTTTTAAACCTTTAAAGAAAGAAATTGAAGAAGACATCAGAAGATGGAAAAACCTCCCATGCTCATGGGTTGGGAAAATTAACATTGTAAAAATGTCCATTTTACCGAAACACTTGTATAGATTTAAGGCAATTCCAATCAAAATCCCCAAGAGTTTCTTCACAGGCTTGGAAACAAAAGTCCTTAAATTCATTTGGAAAAACAAAAGACCCCGAATAGCGAAAACAACCTTGAGCAAAAAGAGCTACACAGGGGGGATCTCTATACCAGACTTCAAAATATACTATAGGGCTATAGTCATAAAAACAGCCTGGTACTGGCACAAAAACAGACCTGTTGACCAATGGAACAAAACAGAAGATCCAAATCTGAGCACATACAATTTCAGCCATCTCATATTTGACAAGGGGGCCAAGAAGCCACAATGGAGAAAAGACAGCATCTTCAGCAAGTGGTGTTGGCAAAACTGGATCACCACTTGTAGAAGAATGAAATTAAACCCCTACCTCTCACCCTGTACAAAAGTCAACTCCAGATGGATCAAAGACCTCAACGTGAAACCCCAAACTCTGAAGGTGATAGAAGAAAAAGTTGGCAGCAGACTACAAGACATAGGCGTAGGAAAAGACTTCCTAAATCAGACAGCAGCTGCACAAGAATTAAGGTCGACAATTGACAAATGGGACCTCATCAAACTCAAAAGCTTCTGTACATCAAAAGAAACAATCAAGGAAGTGAAGAGAAATCCCACAGAGTGGGAGGAAACCTTCACTGCAGATACATCTGACAAAGCATTGATTTCCAGAATATATAAACTACTCAAAAAACAAAGAAAAAAGAAAACAAATGACCCACTCAATAGATGGAGCAAAGAACTGAACAGAGACTTCACAAGTGAGGAATTAGAGATGTCTGAGAAACACCTCAAGAACTGTTCAACATCACTAATCATTAAGGAAATGCAAATGAAAACCACTTTAAGATATCATCTTACTCCAATAAGACTGGCTAGGATCAAGAAAACAAATGATACCAAGTGCTGGAGAGGTTGTGGGGAAAGGGGAACACTCATCCACTGCTGGTGGGAATGTAAACTCGTACAGCCACTATGGAAAGCAGTGTGGAGAACCCTTGGAAGACTTGGAATGAACTTGCCACCCGACCCAGCCATACCACTCCTAGGCATGTACTCTCAAGACTTACGCCACCACAGAGATACATGCACGGCCATGTTTATTTCAGCTCTCTTCACAATAGCAAGGAGCTGGAACCAACCCAAATGTCCCTCAACTGATGAGTGGATAAAATGTGGTATATCTACACAATGGAGTTCTATGCAGTAGTAAAGAAAGACGACATCATGAGCTTTGCAGGAAAATGGCTGGAGCTACAGGACATCATGCTGAGTGAAGTAACGCAGTCTCAGAAAAACAAACACTGAATGGTATTCCTCATCTGTGGATGCTAGTGCCAATACCTAGATGTAAGTATTTCTTGTGCATGACCCCTTGAGCTTTTGTCCAAAGCAGTTGGGCGTGACGCATCTTGGAAACAACAACAACAACAACAACAACAACAACAACAACAGCAACAACAACAGAAAGGACTGCATTGAAGAACTGACTGAAACAGTGAACTTCTGCTCAAAACAGTCCACATGGAGAATATTGAGAAAGACTGAGAAAGATATGAAAAGCATGCTTAGCAGAATGCATGCGCTCTGGTGGTGTGGGGGAATGGGGGTCACGGCTCTAGATTTGCTAAAAAAATAATTAATTAATTAAAAATGTGTTGTTTTATGTTATTCCATCCTGCATACATTTTAAGATAAATTTTATGCTGGGTGTGGTGGTGCATGCCTTTAATCCTCGCACTTGTGAGGCAGAAGCAGGTGGATCTTTGTGAGTTCAAGGCCAGTCTGGTCTACAGAGTGAGTTCCAGGCCACCTGGGGATATAGGGAGACCGTGTCTGAAAAATATCCCCCCAAATTAAAATAAAACAAACATTTTTTTTAGATAGACTATTTCCCGTTTCTCCACCCTCCTTCCCCTCCCTTCCTCCCTCCTTTCCTTTGTTACTTTTGTCATTCTTTTCTTTTTTTAATTGAGTTATCATTTCACTACATAGCATATTTTTGCTTGGAAAAATATATAATCCAGACAAGCTTATGTTTCTGGAAAATCTACCTCAGCCTGCTGAGAACGGAAATGTTGTGATTATGGGAATGAACCACCATGCCTGTCTGTCCCATACATAATATTCTCATTAGAAGATCTTTCATATGTGCTATACCTTAACTTTTGAATTAACTTGCCTTTTCAAGATATCAGTCACTTTATATGTAACATGATATGGTATATTTAATATATTTATGTTTGAACTTTTATTAAAGTATCTTCCTTTATTTTTTGGTCTTTTTGAGACAGGGTCTCTCTGTAGCGTCAGCTGTCCTGGAACTCTCTCTGTAGAGCAGGCTGGCCTTGAACTCATGAAGATCTGCCTCCCTCTGTCTCTTGAGTGCTAGGACTAAAGGCATGTGCCACCATGCCTGCTTAAAGTATCTTCTTCTTTTATTACTTCTTTATTTTTTTTTTCATTTTTTAACAATAAGTAATAATTTATGAGAACAAGCATCCTTCATGTAAAATCAATTTGCAAACAGTCGTGCCCAAACGCACAGAGCCCAAGGGTCCAACCATCCAGCTGGGGGGTCATGTATGTTCAATCAATTTGATCAAATAAGTGTCCAGAATATATTGCTGTAGTTTCACCATTCACCCCAATCACAGCCCTTACATTCTACCATGCTCACTCTTCCGCAGATTGTTCCCTAGGCTTAGAAAAGGGGCACAGATGGACGAGAAGCAAAACAGTCTATTTTCTCTGGAGCTGTTGTTTTGGACTCTGGTCAATTCTGGCTGTTTCTTTTCATGGGCTGACAGTTTGTCCAGGAATAACCTTTCAATCCTACTAATAAAGCACAAACAATTAGATATATACGTATTTAAACAGTACTAATTGTTGTGGTAGGTTACTTTGGTATAGACACAGATGTTTGGATGCTATGTTAATCCATGAATTACGTTTTTTTCTGTAAAAAATGGCAGTGTCTTACTGTGGCTTATAACATCTCCTAACCACTAGAGGATGCAAGCTTGTGGTATCAGCCATGGGTTATTCCTCCAAGAAGAGAGCTAATAGCCAATTAGATTTGGGATATACAGGCATATGGCTGCCACTGCTGCACAGTATTTCCAGGCAGGTGAGGTGTAGCTGGTGCTGATGGAGGAGCCTTGCTTGACTCAAGGAGACCTATATTTTATTTATTGGTTTAGTGGCCTTTGGTAACACTCTATGGTATTCTAGAGACCAACTGTACACTTGCAAGTGTGGTCTCAATACATCTTTCCCAAGCTTACATCAGGTCTTCTACAGCAGGGCCTTATAGCCTCTCTTCTTGCAGGTATCCCAGTTTACAGGCAAGAAGCTTTATCTTTTCATGGAAAGGAAGAAAAGCCTCAGACTGCCACAGGCATCAAAACCCTCTGTGAATTTTACTTGTAACAACTGTTTATAATACTTCCTAACCAAACTTACCTTCTAGGTGCCACAAAGTTTTAATATGAGAGACTTTCTTACCTCCCCTCCATTGAACAAGGAGAAATAAGAAGATGATGAGTTCGTTCTCTAACTGTAAATTGTAGCCAACTGTTATAGAGGTAATCTCTTATAAAACCAGTAAAACTGCCTTCTTTAATTGACTAATAGACATAAGAACTGTGAAAAGGATTATTCTCTATTCAGAACCAAATATAATACTAAAGTCTCCTTAAGCTATGCACTTAAGCAAAATATATTAATACAGGAGAGCTCTGATATCAGCAATGGATTATTCTACCAAGGAGATGTTGGCCAGAGGATCCAAGCGCCCCCAATGTATCTTCTTAATACTTGCTATGTTTCTGCAGTAGTAAATAACCTTTGAAGGGCTGGGATACACTTTATCAATAATATACTTGCCTAGCACACATGAGGGATTGATTTCTGAAACTTCAAAAAATAAAATAAAATAAGGAATCATTCGAGTATATTTCTCATAGCCTGTTTTTCACGTCCAAATATAAATGCAATTGGCCATCTTTCTTTAGAATCCCCTTCAGTCCCATGATTAGAGACAAATACCTTCGTAGATGATCACATGTTAGCTCATAATCAGTATGAAATATATGAATTAAATAAATCTGTTCAATAACTTTGATGCTGCATGTTCATTTCTCACCTGCTCCCTACAATCCATCCTATCATTTAACCATCTCTGAAACATCATGCACAGAAGAGGCATACTTTACCCTGCTTAATCAAGTGTTTCCTGTTTGTAACTCACATCAAACCTGTGGGGAGTACATAGGAGTCCCACAGAACATGCAACATTTAAATGTATATCTATATCATCTTAAAATATAAAGAGACCTTACAAGACAGCACAAAGTGTCAACACCCTAGTAGGATTGATGGTCCCTCCACCGTTTTCTTACTCAACCAAACCTCCATGGCATACACAGATGTTTGTCATGTTCACACACGCTCCTTGAACCCACATGCAACTGCTTTATAGCTGCTCATAATGCCAGATGTTCAGGCCAGGCTGAGGTACCCTTTATTTGTTTTATTTTCTTCCCTTCCCTTCCCTTCCTTTCCATTTCATGTTATTTTATTTTATTATTTTATTTTATTTTAATTTCCCTTGCCTTCTCTTCTTTGCTATTTCTTTTTCTTTTCTATCTTTCTTTTATCTTCCTTCCTTTCAGTCTTTCTTTTTTCATTTTCTTTTACATTTTGGTTGTTTTTGACACAGTGTTTCACTGTAGCCCAACCTGTACAGGAAATCACTATGTAGTCCAGGCTGGCCTTGGTCTCAGAGGTCCCTCAGAGGTCTGCCTTCCTCTACCTCCTGAAGGCCAAGATTAAAAGAATGTGCCAACATGCTCACTTGTTTATTTGCTTTGCAAGCACTCAGTGCTATAAACATCTCTGCTCTCTTGACCTTGCACAGGCCTCATACTTTCCTTTCTGGCTCTTCATGTCTGCCTTGTTTTATTGCTTTCTGAAGACAGAACTAACAATGTTGTCATCCCACTGGTTAAAATACTTGCTAAATGTTAAGATGAAAGTGTGGGCTTTATTATGGCAGAGACAGGTGAACTGGGATTACTATCTAGGTATCAATTCCACAAGAAAGTGGAATTGAGGTGTATGTTTCTTGGCTGAGGTTGTGATAAACACTATGGCCAAAACCCATTTGTGACAAGAAAGGTTTTATGTGGCTTATATGTTACAGTACAACACTGAAGTCAGTACAGAAACTCTGTAGGCAGGAACTGAAGCAGGGAGTTCAGCTTACTGGTTTACTGCCTCTGGCTTGCTCAGCCACCTTTCTTAGACAACCCAGGTCTTTCTCCCTATGCATGTATTGTCTACAGTGGGTTGGACACTAGTGCCATCAATTTACCAACTAAGAAAATGCTTCAGAGACATGAGCACTGTCCTTTCTGATAGGGAGAATTATTCAAACGAGGTTCCAAGTATGTCTAGTTTACAAACAACTTTAGCTGTCGTAGCAGGAGAAAGAGGAGGGAGAGAGAGAGAGAGAGAGAGAGAGAGAGAGAGAGAGAGAGAGAGAGAGAGAGAGAGAGATATCCATTAATTTCCAAGTTGTGAACTGACTGAAGATATATTCCCTGTACAGCATAGGTAAGGTGTTGTTATTTCAGTAATGTTATCAGGACCCTTTGTCGAGATGCCTCAGGAGATATTACATTGATGAATTTATCCAAGAACACTTCTTGGGTCTGTTTCAGACAGCTGATTTTCAACCATAAAGAATTGAGTTCAAACCCCATAAACTTTGTTTAAAAAGTGTCTCCTAAGGCTCTGGGATAATTGAAGAAATAGGGGGAGAAAAGAAAGATTGTGAGAGTCAGAGGTACAGAATCACCACATGGAAACAGTTTTCTCCACAGTTACTCAGTTATTCATGTGAACTCACAGCAATAGTTATGCAAATGCACAGACAGACAGACAGACAGACAGACACACACAAACACACACACACAGAGGTGAGGGAGCACAATGGAACCTTTCTGGAAGGCAATTGTAATTAATGAACCACGGGATTATTCAGATGTTTCAATCTCAATGAAGTTCAAGGCGATTTTTGGCAGTCTCATCCACAATAGCAAGGAAAAATTCTACACTGCTCAAGAGTAGGAAACTGTTAATGAAAAATTTGATATAACAAACGCTTTTTATTATGTATTTCAGGACCTGAAAGCTCTGTCTTTAAGGATCTCCAGACAGTGAATATTTCATTTGAGTTTATATATTCCATGTCACAGTAACCTAAATCTTCCCTGTCTTCCAGTATTACCCAGAGTTTAGATATACAATGATGAATATATTTAAAAGTATCATTTATAAATATCAATTTGAATTCAGTGTAATTTTCAGAAATCATGAGACATTATTCTTTTTAATTTATTCATGACTGGCGACATCAGTCAGTGATGAAGACTTGGTCTGGTGCCATGCTTACTTTACTGCTGCCGTGGCAAAACAACCTGACAAAAGCCACTTGAGAAAGAAAAGGAATTATATTAACTTAAGTTTCCAGAGAAATGGAGTCCATAATGGCAAAGAAGGTGTGGAAGAAGAAGAGAAATCTGAGAGATCACGTCGAGAAAAGATGTAATGACAGAACAGGAAAGAGGGTGGGTTATAAACCCTCAAAGCCAGCACCCTGTGAAATGTTTCTTACAGCAAGGCCATGCATCCTGAAGATCCTCCAACTGGAGAACAAATGCAAATACAGGAGCATAGGGGGGACATTTTTCTTTTAAACTGCCACAGTTACCATGTCCAAAGCATGGGTTGTGAACCCGTCACTGATAAACATAATATGAAATGTGTTCTAGCTTATGGGCATGCCAGAAGCAGATCTGTGGACAGAGGCTGGTGGAACCATGATGCAACCGAAACTCCATGGATTGAAGTCCCAGAACAATGGAATATATCTTATAATCTGCTGCCAAGTTTTTCTTCTATCACATCCAGATTTTGGGGTTTGACGTTGAGGTCTTTGATCCATCTGGAGTTGACCTCATTACTGGGTGAGAGGTAGGGGTTTAATTTCATTCTTCTACAAGTGGTGATCCAGTTTTGCCAACACCACTTGCTGAAGATGCTGTCTTTCCTCAATTGTGTCTTCTTGGCCCCCTTGTCAAATATGAGGTGTCTGAAATTGTATGACCTCAGGTTTGGATCTTCAGTTTTATTCCATTGCTCAACTGGTCTGTTTTTGTGCCCGTACCAGGTTGTTTTTATTACTATATCCCTGTAGTATAGTTTGATGTCTGGTAGAGTGATCACCCTGTATTGCTCTTTTCACTCAGGGTTGCTTTGGCTATTAGGGGTCTTTTGTTTTTCCAAATGAAATTGAGGATTTTTTTCCCAAACCTGTGAAGAAGCTCTTGAGGATTTTGATTGGGATTGCATTAAATCTGTATACGAGTTTAGGTAGAGTGGACATTTTTACTATATTTATTTTCCCAATCCATGAACATGGGAGGTTTGTCCATCTTCTGATGTCTTCTTCAATTTCCTTCCTCAGAGGTTTAAAATTTTTGTTGTAGAGATCCGTGGTGTCTTTGTTTAGTTTTGTTCCTAGGTATTTTATTGTTTTTGAGGCTATCATGAGAAGGAAGGTGTGGTGGTTTGCATGAGTGTCCCCCATAGGCTGTAAGTATTCAGACATTTGTCTCCAGTTGGTGGCGCTGTTTTTGGAGGTCTTAGAAGGTGTGGCTATGCTGAGGGAAGTGTATCACTGGGGGCAGGCTTAGTGAGTGTTAACAAGCCTCTGTGGTCTACAGTTGCCCTCTGTTTCCTGTGCTCTTCTCAAGATGTGGCCCTCAGTTTGCTTCTCCAGCTCCAGCCACCACGCCTCCTGCCACAATGGACTCTAATTCCCTGGAACCGCCAATCGTAAGCTCAAATAAACTCTTCCTTTTATAAGTTCCTTGGTCATGGTGGTTTATCACAGCAACAGAAAACTGACTAATACAATTATTGGTACCAGAGAGTGGGCTGTTGTCTGTGAAGAACCTGACCATGTTTATGTTTGGAGAAGTGTGGAAGACTTTGGAACTTTGGGCTGGAAAGGCTGTTGACTATTGTAAGCAGAGCTTAAAGGGACATAATAGTGGAGGCCTGGAAGAAAGCATGGCTGCAAAAGATGTGGTTCCAGGGGAAAATAAAGACTTATCCAGCAACCGGGATATTTTGATAAAGAGTCTGGCAGCAGTTTGCCCACAGCCCAAATGCTTGCCTGATGCTAAGTTGAAAAGCAGTGGACTAATGTCTTTGGTGGAAGATATTTCAAGAGAGCCTAATGTAGAAATGGTGGTGTGGCTTTTAATGGTGAATATTATACAGATCTACAGTGAAAAAGAGCAGATGGGGCAGAAAGAAATGCAAAATGTACAGTTTGGATCTGAAAACTGCACTAGGAAGATTAAAGGTGGGGCCAAGGCATGTAAAGGAGAGGCTCCCTTTCATAAGGAGATTAAAGCCATTAAGGAGCGGCCTGGAGATTTACAAGGTAACAAAAGAATCAGTACCTACAGGGCAAGACCACACCCAGCTAATCCTCCAGCAAGTACAGGGCAGAGAAAAATTACAAATGTGGTTAAAATAGGAGAGAGTCCATCCTGAACTTGCAGCCAAACTCAGCAGTTTCATTCAAGTGGTGCTGGCTTTAGAGGCATGAAGTTTGCAAGAGTGAAGGGGTCATCAGTTCTTCCTCCATGGTTTCAGAGAGCTGCCAAGGTCAGGCAGAGTGCAGCAGGGGTGTCCCTGCATAAAGTAGGCCCTGATGGGCAATTGTGTGAAGCAGTGAATGTGAAGCCTGGTTGGCAGCGGAGACCCCAAGAAGACATTCGAGATGCCAGACCTGTAAGATATTTGCCAAGGAGAGCTACATACAGGGAGTGGTACCAGCCTAAGAAAGAGACGTGTGTTGCAAGCAAGGCTGGAAGAGTTGAGCCATCTAAGCCTGTTGGAAGTCAAGTCCCAGAAGTTGCATGTGGAGCTACAGGACTTGGCGTTTGCCCTGCTGGTTTTCGGTCTTGTTTTGGTCCATTATTTTCTCACTATGCCTCTGTTCCTCCCTTTTGGAATGGGAATGTGTATTCAGTTCCACTGTATGTTGGGAGTTTGTAATTTGTCTTTTGATTTTACAGGAGCTTACAGTTTTGGAGATTGGCCTGAGTCTCAGAGGAGACGTTGGACTGTGGACTTTTGAATGACATTGAAACTGGTACAGACTGTGGGGACTTTTAAGGTTGGACTAAATGCATTTTGCATTTTATATGGTCAGGAGCCTATGGGGGCCAGGGAGTGGAATGTGGTGGTTTGCATGAGTGTCCCCATAGGCTGTAAGTATTCAGACATTTGTCTCCAGTTGGTGGCGCTGTTTTTGGAGGTCTTAGAAGGTGTGGCCATGCTGGGGGAAGTGTGTCACTGGGGGCAGGCTTAGTGAGTTTTAACAAGCCTCTGTGGTCTACAGTTGCCCTCTCTGTTTCTTGTGCTCTTCCCAAGATGTGACCCTTGGCCTGCCGCTCCAGATCCAGCTGCCATGCCTCCCTCCACAATGGACTCTAATTCCCTGGAACTGCCAATCATAAGCTCAAATAAACTCTTCCTTTTATAAGTTCCTTGGTCATGGTGCTTTATCACAGAAACAGAAAAGTAACTAATACAGAAGGTCTCCTTGTATTCCTTCTTTAGTTGCTTATTGTTGGTGTAGAGAAAGTCTACTGATTTTTCTAGATTTATTTTGTATCCTGCCACTTTGCTGAAGTTCTTAATCATTCCTGGTGGAATTCTTAGCATCCCTTAAGTAGACAATCATATAATCATCAAAAAAGGATAGCTCGACTTCCTCTCTTCCAATGAGAACTCCTTTAATTTCCTTTTCTTGCCTTATTGCCCTAGCAAGGGTTTCAAGCACTATATTGAAAAGGAGTGGGGACAGGGGGCACACTTGCTGAGTTCCTATCCTTAAGGGGAATGCTTCTGTTGTTTCCCCATTTAGGATGATATTAGTTGTGAGTTTCCTGTATATGTCTTTGCTTACATTAAGGAATGATCCCTCCAATCCAATTCCCTCTAAGACTTAAAAAATGAAGGGATGCTGTATTTTGTCAATGGCTTTCTCTGCATCAATTGAGATGATGGTTTGGTTTTCGTCTTTCAGTCCATTAATATGCTTGATAATATTTATTGATTTTCATATGTTGAACCATCCCTGCATCACTGGTATGAATCCAACTTGGTCAAGATGGATGATCTTCTTGATGTGGGTCTGTATATTATTTGCCAGTATCCTGTTTAGAATTTTGGCATCTGTGTCCAGTAGAGAGATGGGTCTATAGTTCTTTTTGGTTACATCTTTGCCTGGTTTTGGTAACAGAGTGATGTTTTCTTCATAGAAGGAATCTGGGAGAACTCCCTCCATTTGTATCCTTTTAAGCAACTTGAGTAGCAATGGTTGTAAATCTTTTTGAAATATTTTATAGAATTCTGCTGTGAAACCATGGGCCTGGGCATTTTTTGGTTGGGAGGCTGCTTATTACATCTTCAATTTCTTCATATATTATTGGTCTATTTACGCTGTCATTCTCTTCTTGGTTGAGCTTTGGTGGTTCCCAGGATTTCAAATATTCAACCATTTCTTCTATGTTTTCAAACTTAGTAGAGTACAGCTTTTTAAAGAAATCCTGTATGATTGTCTGGATCTTTTCATTGTCTGTTGTGATATTTACCCTTTCATCACAGATTCTATGGATTTGGAGTTGTTCCCTCTTTCTTTTGGTTAACTTTTCTAGAGGTCTGTCTATCTTGTTTATTCTCTCAAAGAACCAACTTTTGGATTCATTGGTTTTTTTGTATGGTTATCTTTGCTTCTATTTCATTGATCTCTGCTCTGATTTTTGTTATTTCTTCTTGTCTGCTGCGTTTAGGGTTCATTTGTTGTTGTCTCTCAAGTACCTTTAGCTGCAGTGTTAGATCATTCACCTGTGCTCTTTCTGTTTTTTTAATGTAGGCACTTAGAGCTATAAACTTCCCTCTTAGGACTGCTTTTAAAGTGTTCAATAGATTTTGTTGTGTTGTATTTTAATTGTCATTCAGTTCCAGGAATGTTTTTATTTCTTTCTTTATTTCATCCTTGACACATTCATTATTCAGGAGAATGTTGTTTAGTCTCCATGTGTTCTTGTAGGCTGTAGCGTTTATCCTGGTGTTGATATTGAGTTTAATTGCACTGTGGTCTGATAGAATGCATGAGATTATTTCAATCTTTTTGTATTTGTTGAGTTTTTCCCTGTGTCCCAGTATATTTCTATTTTGGAGAATGTTCCCTGGGGTGCTGAGTAGAAAGTGTATTCTCTGGTGTTTGGTGGAATATTTGATAGATGTCTGTGAGGTCCATTTGGTGTATTGTATCATTCAGTTCAGATGTCTCTCTGTTTATCCTTTGTCCTGTTGATCTGTCTAAAGGACTTAGTGGGGTATTGAAGTCCCCTACTATTAGTGTTCTGGGGTTAATCTGAGCCTTGAGATTCTGAAGAATTGTCTTTACAAAGTTTGTTGTGTGGGCGTTTGGTGCATATATATTCATGATTGTGATATCTTCATCGTCAATTGTTCCTTTAATGAAGATGTAATGGACCTCTTTGTCTCTTGTGATTTCTTTTGCTTTGAAGTCTATTTTGCCTGATATTAGTATAGCAACACCAGCTTTCTTTTCGGTACCATTTGCTTGTAATATTTTCTTCCATCCCTTCACCTTAAGTTGGTGCCTGTCCTTAAAATTGAGATGGGTTTCTTGCAGACAGTATATAGATGGAATTTGTTTCCTAATCCATTCTCCCAGTATATGCCTTTTGATTGGGGAGTTAAGCCCATTAATATTTAAGGTTATAATTGAAAGATGATGTTGTTTCCTTTTGCCTTATTATCCATTTGGAATTTTAGTCTGTGATTCTACTCATACGGTTATGTTTTTATTAGGTTCTTTTCCTAGGTGCTTGAGGATATTTGCTCCTCTCTTCTGCCCTTTGAATTGCTTCAAGTATTTTCTGGAGAATTGGTTTTCTGGACATGCATTCTATCATCGTGTTTATGTCTTGGAAGATTTTTCTCTCTCCTTCAACTGTAATCGACATTTTTGCTGGGTAAAGTGTTCTGGGTTGGCATCCATAGTCCTTTAACACTGGGAATGATTTGCTCCATGTTCTTCTTGCTTTCATGGTTTGCGCTGAGGAGTCAGTTGTAATTCTGATGGATTTCCCTTTGTATGTGACTTGTTTTCCTTTTGTGGCCTTCAGAATTTTATCTTTGTTTAGGGCATCTAGCATTTTGGCTATGATATGGCGTGGGGAGTTTCTTTTCTGATCTTGTCTATTTGGAATCCTATGTGCTTCTTGTATTTGAATGGGTTTGTCTATTTTTAGTTTTGGGAAGTTTTCATCTATTGTTCTGTTGAAGATCTGATCAATACTATTCTCTTGAGATTCTTCTCCTTCCTCTACTCCTATGATGCAGAGGTTTGATCTTTTCATAGTGTCCAATATTTCCTGGTTGTTCCACTTTTGTGTATTTTTAAATTTTTCATAATCGTTATTTGAGTTTTTATTTGCTCTGTGTTATCTTCCAGATCTGATATTCTTTGTTCTGCTTCCTCCATTCTATTTCTGAGGCTTTTTCCTTTCCTTTCTTCTTGATTGGATGAGTGTTCTATTTCCTTTTTCATTTCATCTTATGATTTATTTAATATATCCATTTCCTTTTTGAGTTTCTCAATCTCTTCTTGGTGCTCCTTACTTCGTGGACTTCCTTTTTCAGTGTTTCTACCCCCTTAAGGTGTTTGTTTTTTTTCTCTCTAGTTCTTTCTGGAGTTTGTCAGTCCCTTACTTTAGTTCCTTTAGAACTTTTTCATTGTATCCCTCTAGGTACTTTTTGAGTTTTTCATTCTCTCTCTTTAGTTCTCTGAGTTCTTCTTTATTTTCTTTAATTTCCCTGCATAGGTCTGCAATTATTCCTGTAAGGTCTGTATCTTGGGTCACCTCCAGGGGTATCCCATTGTAGCTATCTCCTACCAGGATGGTAGAGCTTGGTGCGGAATTATCCTACACCATTCCCATGTTGTCCCTTTGCCATGTCCCTGGCATGTGGGTTTCCCTTTCGTGATTCAAATCTCAAATGCCTTTTCAGTGTGTTGAAGGCTGAAAGCTTGTTTTATTTTGCTTTCTTCCTTATGATGCTTTATTTTCTTCCCCCCCCCCCTCTGTTTACAGAGTTTTGACTTGTCTAGGTTTCAGGCTTTCACTTTTGTTTATATATATTGGATATTGGAAGTATAAGTAACTCTTCCTTTCCTGTTCTGAAGGTTCTCCTAATCCACTGGATACTCTCTGCTCAATTCTAGTTGTTGTTGGTGGGGGGGCTTCCTGACTTAGCCTGCGCCCTAGTACCTGCCTGGAGCAGTGGCGGGTTGCTCCAGGTGATCCTAGCAGGCCCGGAACCTGAGCCCCAGACACAGGACCTGACTATGGCACCCAAGCAAGTCCCAAACCCAGGATCACTTCTGGCTACTAGGGGGAGGGGCAACCCAGCCAGGCAGCAGCACTCTGCTGGGGCTTATGGGGCCAGTCTAGGCCCACCAGTCACTAGCACCTCTGCCACAAACCAGCAAATCAATTGTCCAGCTCCCCAAGAGTCAATGTCCTAAGATTTTACCTGCCTGGAGCAGTGGTGGGCTGCTCCAGGTGATCCTAGCAGGTGCAGAACCTGAGCCCCAGACACACTTCTTGACTATGGCCTATAATAAACTTTTACATTTTTTCTGTCTTCTTTCCTCTATCCTTTTTCTCCCTCCTTCCACCTTTCCATCCCTCTCTTCTCCTTCCCTTCCTCTCCTTGTCTGTTATTCTTTTTTTTTTTTGTAGATAATATTTCACTGTGTAGCCTAGGCTCTCTTGGAGTTCACTAAATAGCACAGATTATCTTCAGATTTCTGGGATTCCTTCTGCCTGTTGAGTGCTGAGTTTACAAATGTTCAGTACTGTAACTCTTATATGGATTGAGTTTTTCAATATAATATTAAATTTGTAGGTGATAATGCTATAGATTTAATATATTTTATTGCATATGAGACTTTTTATTAAATTGTTCCATGAAAAGTAACTTTCAGCAGTATCAAATACCAATTCCAGAGCTGAGATTCAGTTTAGAGGTAAAATATTTTGGTAGCCCATAGGAAGGCCAGGGTTTGTTCTCTGAAACTGGAAGAATTAAATAAAATAGAGTATTATTTGCATACATTCTTATCAGATTTTATTGCTCCCAATAAAGATGAAAAATTTTTGGTGTTGTTGTGAATCATTGCACTGAACAGCACAGACCTGCCTCCAACTGACCTTTCCTTTTCAGCCTCTGCAGCTTTTGGAGTAACGGCATAGACCAATACATCCAGCTTCACAAATGCCCAATTTGAATACAAAACCAAATTGAAGGACATTTTGACAAAAACTTATTAAGTTTGTTCATTGTCAATATATTAGGCAGATGCTGTAGATCAATTTCTCAACCTCTACCTCTCAATCTATTCTATTATTTAAAATCTCTGAGGGTTCTCCAAAAAATCCACTTGGACACTCCCTCATCAATTCTAGTTGGCAGGGGACGGGGGCAAAGATGCCTGGATTAGCCTGGTACTCTGTGCTTCAGGTGAAGTCCCTGATCTAAGCTCTGTGCACTCAAGTCTCACAGTGCCAACAGGCCCACCTTTAATACCAACTAGCAGGGCGACTCCACCATAACAGCCACACAAAACAATGATTTAATTATCCAACAAACTAATGAAACAATTATCCAAAAACTCAGAGATAGAATTACCCAACAAACCACCTGGCTGAAGCACCCAGGTCCTACCTGTGCTTCAGCTTAGATATCCTGACTGAAGAGGCCAACTTAATCCAGTATTTCCTGCTTTTAAATCACACACATCAAAAGCCCATGGGAAGTACATTGAAGTCACACATAATGGGCAGATACAGAGAAAGAATGTAGATTATTTAGTTATATAAAAGAGGACTTACAAGATAGGAAAACTGGAGAAACTCTCTAGGAATACAGTGGATAATGAACTGAAAATAAGGATTCTTTTCTAGATACCAATGAAAAGGGAATGAATGGGAATGGCCTGTATTAATTTAGATGCTGTTGCTGTTATAAACATGATCAAAAGCAACTTATGGCATGAAACGGTTTATTTGTATTATGGCTAATGGTCCATTATTGAATAAAGTCAAAGCACGAACTCAAAACGAGATCTTGGAGGCAAGAACTATAGCACAGACCACTGAGGAATTTATCATACTAGCTTTCTTACCTACACTTCTCAATTTTTATTTTTTTATGAATTATTTTTGTGTATGCAGGTAAGTGCATCCAAGTTGTGCAAGGCCTGCGGAGGTCATGAGAGGGTCTCAGGTCCCCTGGAACTGGAGGTATCAGTGGTTATTTTTTTTAAAAAAATTATTGAAGTTTTGTGTATTTAATACATAATTTCTCAGTCCAATTTAGACTAATTTCCCTTTCCATGCCCCCCTACCCCACCCAAGTTCATACATTCTGCCATACATGTCTTGTATCTTTTTCTGAGTCATTTTAACGTTTTCAAAGCAGAGGATTATTGTTTTGGGGAGAACTTTACTGTTTCAGTTGGAATTTTGTCCCAATTTGTTGTTGTTGTACCTAGTCACCATGAGGGTGCTGGGAGTTGAACCAGGTTTCACTGCAAGAGCTGACAGTGCTCTTAAACCCTGAGCCATCTCCCCAGCCCTATCTTAGACAGAAGAGGTCCATATGCCTAAACATCATAACTCTCCCAACAGGCAAGGCCTTAGTAGGATCAATCAGCAATTAAGAAAAGTCCCCGCAAGAATGCCCACTGGCCAGTGTAATAGAGGTAATTCTTCAATTGATGATCTGTCTCCCCAAGTATGTTGACAAAGTACTTTTGTCAGAATTGAAATCTAGAGAGAAATACAATACCAAGTGACTTTTTAGGTATGAATTTTCTGACGTTATATTTTTTATACATCCTAGAGAAAATTGTGTCATTTCATAAATCCTGATCAGACACATTGGAGGACTATTCCTTCAAGAGGTATAAAAATGGTAAAAATTATATATGGCCATGTGAATGGGCTGTCTCAGGCAGAAAAGCAGTCACCTTGCAAGCAAGAAGATTGAGTTAAGTCATCAGAATCCTTGTTTTTAAAAGTGTAGTGTAATAGTGCTGTTCCATTATGTAATCTTTTATTTATTTATTTATTTATTTATTTATTTATTTATTTATTTATTTATTTATTTTTTGAGCCAAGTTTTTATTNTTTATTTATTTATTTATTTATTTATTTATTTATTTATTTATTTATTTATTTTTTGAGCCAAGTTTTTATTGAAGCTTTGTGCATTCATGCAAAATTTTCCAATCAAATCTAGACCCATTCCCCTTTTGTTGTCCCCCACCCCACCAGAGCTCATGCATTCTGCCAAACACATTTTTAATCTTTTTCTCAGTCTCTTTTAAAATGTTTGATGCAGAAGTTTACTATTTTGGGCAGAATTTCACCATTTCAGTCAGTTCTTTGACCCAGTATTTTTTTGTTATTTTTGTTGTTGTTGTTCCTTCCAATTTGCATCACTCCAAAATATGTATATATGCATGCCACACATATATCAAGATTATGATGTCATAGCTTATGATTTCTTTTATTATTATTATTATTTTTGTTATTTTCTTTATTAGGCTGAAATATGTCATGTTTTCCTTAAGGAATTGTTTGAATGCTCCTCCTTGGCAAGCCCAAACAACTGTCAGTCTTGCCTTTGTGCTCCACACTGGGATCTTCCCTTCCTGAGGTCACCAAATGAGGTTCAGTAAGCACCGTGTCCTGTCTTGATCTTCCTGTACTGGTCTCTGTGATACAGGCTGGGTACTCCAACAATGGCAGTCTAATCTTTTATTTATTATTTTTAGTTACTTTTTGTGTATGGTTTTATAGCCTGAATGACTGTAAGTGTACCTGTGTCACTCAGTGCCTGTGGAGGTAAACAGATGGCTACAGATTCCTGTAGAACTGGAAATATGGATGGTTGTTAATTGCCAGTGGGTGTTGGGAATCAAACCCAGGTCCTTTGCAAGAGCAGCTAGTGTTCTTAACCACTGAGCCATCTCTCCAACCCAGTAGTGCTTATGCTTAATTTCATTTCTAGGTGCTATATAGACAGGTGCATCCATTGGTTAACTGATGAATTGAATATTTTCATGATAATTAGAGACCCTGTGTCAGAGTAGATGCACAAGTTTTGTGCACATGATACCTGAGGTGATGTCTAATATACATACACACTTACACAATCATCTACCCCCCCCTCAACCACATACCACTACATAGGTGAGAGAGTACAGTGAAGCTGTTCTAGAAGATAATCATGTCATGAACCAAGAATATATTCAGATATATCAACTTGTGTGTTGGTCAAGATCATTCCCAGAAATCTTATCTAAAATAGCAAGGAAAAAAAAGCACAATGCTCAAGTATAAGTAAGTAAACATTGACCCAGAATTTTGGCATAACCAACATTTTTTATATTATGTAGCTCGGGACCTGAAATATCTTTTCTTTAAGGATCCAGATAGTGAGTAATTTATGTGAGTTAATGTGTTCTTTGTCACAATAGCCTCAGACTTTTACTTGAGGCATGTTGAACAATGACGGAACTCAGATCACTGTAGACAGAAGTTCAAGAAAATGAAAAGAGCAAGATTATTGTGTAACTTAGGCCACTGCCTTAACGCTAGTCAGGCACCTGAAATACACCGTTCCTAAATACCCAGTCATGTTTAGATGAACAAATATGTGGGGGAGATCCAGGCAAAGAGTGCCAAGGGAGCCATGTAGAAGAACTCTAAGAACAGTGACATGCCTACCATAGACTCACAGAATATGAAAGTATGCTAAACTGGAACACAGTATTGGAAGATGATGAGCAAGGGCTGGGATTTACCTGTACTGTAAAAAATGTCCTAGGACATTAACTTAATTTCTGATGGGCCTGGAAACTTTCTTACTGTATGAAATTGTGCCTGAGACATCTCTCTCAGGTAAATATGGCCTCCCTTCTGCACAAGGGAGGCTTAATCTAGCTCCTCTCACTGTGTAGACCACTATCATTCCCCTTACTCTAAAGATAATGAGACATGTCCAGCCTTACATAAGAAAGCTTAGAAATAATGTGTCTGCTTGGAGAGTGGTCACACTTTGAGCCTGTAAAACCTGGACAACTTGACTTGAGTGACTGATCTGCTCTCACACTGACTTGCAGGGCAATGCAACAGAGCTGATAGGGTTTGTGTGTTGGACAAAGACAGGGGTTGCCCAGGAAATGGTATAGCCAGTGAGAACCCTATTCTGATTCCAGCAGGGTAAAGGATGCACAGCAAATTGTGACTGTTTCCTGGGAACTCTGTATGTCCCTCACAGTGGCACCAGCCTTATGGGATAGGTGCTGGGCCTCGGTTCCAAGTCTGAAGGTGGCTAAGTTTTCACTCCTTGTATAGAGGATCCTGGGTTATGAAACACGGATGCCCTGGCCCTTTGGAACTTCAGGCAACAAAATAAGAAGCAGGATCTTTTATTTCCCTTGCAAGTAGAAGAGAACACCGAATACTTCCATGAAAGTGGTTTGTAAAAATCAAAGTCCAAGGGATATTTTTTGTGATTTTTGAGACAGGATCTTCCCGAAGTCCCAAATGACCTGAACTCACTTTGTAGAGCAGGCTGGCCTTGAACTCACAGGTATCTGTGTGCCTCTGCCTACTGCCAAAGGATATTTTGAATGCTTGTAAGGTGTTATTATCCTATGTATGTGTGATATGACAGCTGTATATAGAGATGTGTGTACTCAGGTGTGCATGCCAGAAGACAACTGTGGAGTCCATTTCTCTTTCAAACTTTATGTCAGATTCTGGGTAAGATTTAGGTTGGAGGACTGAATTCAGTTAGGCAGTCCTGGGAACAAGATCATTTATCCATGGAGCCATCTTTCATGGGCTCCAATCTATTAACTCTCACTTTCCAAGTTGGACTCAGAGATTTCCCTTCTGCCCAAGTGTCCTCAGATATGCCCTTCTGGCCAAAGGCGCCTTCTACTGTTTTAAAGTTATTAGGGACATTCACACATTTTCTATTAGACTTGGAGGTCCTAGATCATTTCCCTTCTTCCCAGAAGTACTGAAGACCATTCTGGGTCCAAGTACCTAAGCACAGAACACAAGCCAACTGCTTTAAAGCAGACAACAAAATCTGTTGTTTGCTCATGGTTAATATACAGACCTTAGCAGCTTAAGGTAAGCCTGAGGAGGTGACCTCATGTAAATCGATGTCCTCCATCTTGGAAGAAGAGTCACATTATTGCCTGAACTGCCCCCACATTGAGTGCAACCTAAGGATATGATTGTTTCTGATGAAGAATTTGAAACTGATGAGGCAGCAGCTGGAACACACTCCACTGCACAAGGTTGTTGAAACCCTCATTTTACAAATATGGGACAAGGTTCTGGAATATACCTATTCTTCTGAAACAGGTGTAGTACTTTCCATGTCTGAAATAGAAGGCCTCAGACTTTTCTCCTCTGGTCCTGAAGTCTCTCATTAACCCATGAATTCTTCATAATATCTATATCTGTAGAGAGGTGCATCAGACATGTTTTATCTAAGCTATGAAGCCCATTATGACCACTCTATAGGGAATAAAGATTTCCAAATACTGCATGTAGGGTCTTTCAACAGGTCCCCATGATCAAAATTCCCAGCCATATACCTCTTGACACGTGGGGACTTTGACCACTTACTCTGACTAAAGTCACCTCAGACCTACCCAATTTACATGGATTGCATCCTACTACCTCCATCCAAGATGACCTCATCTGACTAAAGGGGCTTCAGAAATTTTCTCTCTGCTTAAGGATACCTCCTACCTGCCTATTGTGACTAAGGGGCCTAGGAGATTCCCCTTCTTCCCAAAAGGTAACAATGGTCCACTCTGATTTTGACCTTCCAGAAGTCAAGTGTAGCTGGAAGAATCTAGAACCTTAGCCTTCTGCCACCAGTCTTGTCTTTTTAACTGAAGTAGTCCCATCCTCTGGACCTAGCCTTGGAGACCATCATACAAACTTGAGAAGCCCAGAAATCTGGGGCATCTATCAAGGTTGTTGTTGGAAGAGAGTTCATATTTCAGCCTGGCCTGGGTCTCTGTGAGATTAGAACTTCACTAAGTGTAGTGAACTCATGGCAAGATGTTTCTGCTTAATGAAGTCTGAAAGGGTCATCATCTAACTTAGGAGGCTGAAGATCTCCCCACTGATGAAGTGTACTGATTCTCTCTGTGTGTGTCTTTTGAGCCTCAGTCATACTCCATGTAAGGAACCATACCTTGGCCTTCATCCTCTGACTAAGGGAGCGTGAGAGTACATATCTGAACAGACCAGGAGGGCCTAAAATGTTCTGCTCTAGACCATGGAGTATTTTGTAACTTATCTCACCAGGGAGTCACAGACCTGACCTTATTATCAAAATCTCTAACACAGGTTGACCTTGAGTTTATCCAAAATTTCCTTTCCACTGTCCCTAGTGCTAAAATTAAAGGAATGCAACACCCTGGCTTTGATATGTACTATTAATCCTAAAAGAACCACTTCATAGAGTATGCACAAGCCGTGTCTCTGTTATTCTGGCTGATCTACAAGGAGATTTTATAATAATTCTTTATAAAATATTTTTCTTTCTCTCCATAACATTCCTGACAACTTCTTTAGGCTTTCATTTACTTGATTGCCTCTTAGTTGTTTCAGATGAATTATAAAAAATAATGCTTACTATCTTTTAAGAAATTAGAAATTGTTTTCCTGTCCTTTAAGAAAATATATAAGACCAAGAATGAACATAAAATATGTATATTTTGTACCATTAAAATGGATTTTTATGCTTATTCCAGCCCCATACATTTTCAAGTATAGCTTTACATTTTTCTTTTTTTAATTATTTTTTATGCATACAAATGTACTGTCTGCAAGTAGGTTTGTGCACCTGTGTCCTGCAATGCCGTGGAAGTCAGGAGAGGGTGTCGGATTCCCCTGGAACTGGAGTTAAATGCAGTTCTCAGCCACCATGTGGGTGTGGGGGATTGAACCTGGGTCCTCTGCAAGAGCAGTCAGTACTCTTAACCGTTATGCCATTCTCCAGACCAGTTTTACATTCTTTTAAATAAAATTTTCTTCCTTCCTCCCTCCTTGCCCCTCCGTCTCTCCCTCCCTGCCCTCCCTTCATTCCTTACTTTCTCTGTTGTTCTTTTTTCTTTCTGATTATATCTCACTGTGTAGCACAGACTCACTTGGAACTCAGTGCATATCCCAGGCTATCTTCAAGTTTCTGGTAATCCTTCTGTCTCAGCCTGCTGAAATGACAGCCACCAGTCTGGTTCGTGCAGATACATAATAAGGCAGACGCTGTATCAGAATTTCCTACCAGCTGGCTCTCACCCCAGCATACCATTTAACAATCTCTGAGATACCGTGCACTGAAAAGGCAAGCTTAATTCAGGATTTCCTGTTTGTAACTCACACACATCAAAAGTCCATGGGAGCTACGTAGAAGTCACACATAATGTCAGATGTAGAGCATTTAGCTTCCTGAAGTATAAAGAGAACTTACAAGGGAGTACAGGGGTTGAACATTAAAAAATCTGAATAATTTTCAGCCGGGTGTGGTGGTGCACGCCTTTAATCCTAGCACTTGGGAGACAGAGGCAGGTGAATCTTTGTGAGTTCAAGGCCAGCCTGGTCTATGGAGTGAGTTCCAGGACAGCTGGGGCTACAAAGAGACCCTGTCTCGAAAAGACCAAAAAATAAATAAATAAATAAATAAATAAATAAATAAATAAATAAATAAAATTTAAAAAAATCTGAATAATTTTCAAAAGTCATGATATTGTTCTTATTTATTTTGTCATTTTAAAATCTTAAAGGCAAAGAATGAGGAAATAACTCAGTAGTAAATTATTTACTTGATTGTTTTAGTTATTTTACAGTCACTATGATAAAACAACACAACAAAGTAATTTAATGAAAGAAAGGATTTCTTTTGTATATATTTACCAAGGAATAGAATCTATAATACACAGAAAGCATGGGACCTGGGAGAGGTTCCTACGAGCTCAAATTTCTTCCATACACAAGAATCATAAACAGAAAACTGGAAGTACGGTCAGGTTATAAACCCTTTCTCACAGACTACCTCCAGCACATCCACACCTTGTAAAATCTCCATAACTTAGGCCAACAGCTCTTCCAACTGAGGGAAACAGGTTAAATACAGAGGTTAGGGTGGAAATTTCTCATTCTAACTACCACCAGCACCATGTCCAAAGCCTGGGGTTCTAGTCTCAACATGGATAAAATTATAAAATATATTCTAGTTGATGGGCATGGCAGAAACAGATCCAGGGACCAAGGTTTCTTACACAATGATTTCGCTCAGATCACCTTGAACCGAAATGAACAAAAGAATCGCAAGGTAACTGTGTAACTTGTGACACAGCATTAATTCTATTCACCTGAAATATGTCTTCCTATATGACCAGACCTGTTTAGTTGAACAATAGCTCAAGAAGTATGCCCAGCACAAACTGCCATGGAGCAGCTTAGAATAATTCTAAGACTGTTACCATGCCTACCATAGAAGCATAGACGCCTAGTGCTTTTAAGGGACAAATATTTGGAAGCTGAAAAATGAGTGCTGGGACCTTCCTCTTCTTTACTAGAGAGTATAGACATTCACCTTGTGCTTGAAGGGGACAGGAGCCTTCCTTACTCTGAGCAATTCTTCATGAGACTTAACGTCTCTAATAAATATGCCTGAGTAGGCTTGAATCTAGTTCCTCTGACCATGAGCCCTCTGTTGTTGCACTTTATGAAAGAGGGCATCAGGCATGTCTTGTCTCACTACATGAAGTTGAGAAATAATACATAAGTCGGGAAAGTGGACACACATAAGCCCTGTGTCCATAAAAATCCTATCCAGCATGGCTTAAATGACTGCACTGGTGCCACAGTGACTTGCAGGGCTCTAGGACTGAGCTGCCAGGTCTCGTATGTTAGAATGCTGCCCGCTGATTTTTGCTCTCCTGAACCCAGGCGTGTCACTAGCCCCTGAGGAGCCGGTTCTGTTCTCACCAGGGCACAATGGCACATGGTAAGCAGTGTTGTGATTGGATCCCAGTAACTGAGTATGTTTCCCACAGTGGCACCAGCCAGTTGGGACAAGAACTGAGCCACAGTTAGAGGTCTGATGCCTGGAACAAGCTTGCCCTCTTTACCAAGGAGCCTGGGAAAGGAATTCTGGATCCTCCTGGCCATTTGTGAGTTTCTAACAGGAAGAAACTGTGAACAGAGATTATTTATTTCCCTTACAAGTGGGAGGGAATGAGTTCTTCAATGAACATAGTTTGTACAATTAAAGTGCTTCTTTTAAAAATGAATCATAATGATATTTATTTTAAGAAATTTCTTCAGAATGAATTCATTTTAAAAAATAGTTTAATGAGCTTTTTAACATTTCATGTAATACATACTAATCAAACATTTTTAATATTTTAAAAAAACGTATTATTTAATAGAGGCCAGGGCAGGGGGATGGATCAGGACTGGATGCATGCTTACTGGACTTCATTTGGGTGACCATGGGAGGGAAAGACCCCAATGTGGAGCAAAAGTGCAGGATTAATGGTTGTTTGGGATTGCCAAGGAGGAACCTTTGAGCACTTCCTTAAGGAAAACATGACATCTTTTAGGAAAAAATCCTCCAATTCAAATGATATGTATATGCATATATTTATGTACATATATAACTATGTATACATACTGTAGCAATACAGGTTGGGGAGAACAACAACAAAAGAACTGAAAAAAAAAGGTTGAGAGAAAGATGCAGGACAGGTATGGCAGAATGCCTGATCTGGGGTGGGGTGGGGTGGGGGGAAGGGAAAGGGGAATATGCCTAAACTGAATTGAAAAATGATGTCTGAAATACACAAAACATCAATAAAACGCTATATCTTATATATGTATTGTATAATTGATGTCTATATAGCTGTATCCATTTACATGTGCAGGACACTGGACAACTGTATGGTCCATTTTACATTCAACTTTTTCCTAGGACACTGGAAAGTATTTATGTTCCAGGACTGAATTATATTTGTCTGATTTTACAGCAAAATCCTTTATTATAATTGTTTATGCTTTCAGTAATGCTTACCATTTAAAATTGCTGTCTTCCATTTTCATAATATTGTAACAGTCCATGTTCACTTGCATATATAATATACGAATATATATATATGAAAATGCATGTACACTGAAATCTTCAAGGGTAGATGGAAATATTCTCCTTAGAAGAGAATAATCATGGGTAGAAAATCTTGTTAGTCAGCTGCTGTGAGTTCATGAATACAGCAGTGCTGTCATGTCCAGAAGGCAACATTGTACAGCCTCCTCCCACCCTCTCCCTTCTCTCTGTCTCCCTTTCTTTCTTGACCACCCTGACACAAGCAGTTTCTTTTTTAATATTTTTATTTATTTCGGTATGTGTATGAATGAACTGTCTGCATGCAGGTTTGTGCACCCGTGTGGTGCAATGCCGCGGTGGTCAGAAGAGGGTGTTGGATTCCCCTGGAACTGGAATTCCCCAGGAATTGGAGTTTCAGATGGTTCTCAGCCGCCATGTGGGTGCTGGGGATCGAACCTGTGTCCTCTGTAAGAGCGGTCGGCGCTCTTAACTGCTAGTCCATCTCTCCATCCCCCACAAGCAGTTTTGATCCATCTTGTGCTCCCACCATGATGCTCTGCCTCAGCATAAGCCTTGAGCAGTGGAGCCATGTGTCCAAGGATGGAAATCTTTGAAACCATGAGACCATAAGAATCACCCCTATTTCTAGTCTGATTCTCTCAGGAATTTTGTCACAGTGAAGGAAAGCTGATTGACTTTGTATAATTCTGCACAATTATAGTCCAACATAAGAAAAGTGGATATAATTACCACATATTTACTTTCATCTCCCTCTGTGGTGGTTTGAATGAGAGTGTCCCCCCATATGCTTTAAGTATTCAGACATTTTGTCTCCAGTTGGTGGCACTGTCCTTGGAGGTCTTAGAAGGTGTGGCCATGCTGGAGGAAGTACGTCATTGGGGGGTGGGCTTAGTGAGTTTAACAAGCCTTGTGGTCTCCAGTCTCACTCTCTCTCTCTCTCTCTCTCTCTGCTACTTGTGCTCATTGTGAGATGTGACCTTTGGCTTGCTGCTCCAGCCTTGGCCACCATGCTTCCTGCCACAGTGGGCTCTAATTCCCTGGAATAATCAATCATAAGCTCAAATAAACTCTTCCTTTTATAAGTTCCCTTGGTCATGGTGGTTTATCACAGCAACAGAAAAGTGACTAATACAGTTATTTGGTACTGAGAGTGGGCTGTTAGTTGTGAAGAACTCAGGTTCTTCACATTTGGATGTTTGGAGAAATGTGGAAGATTTTGGAACTTTGGGCTAGAAAAGCTGTGGACTACTGTAAGCAAAGCTTAAGGGGCCATTGTAGTAGAAGCCTGGAAGAAAGCATTGCTGCAAAAAATGTAGTTCCAGAGGAAAATGAAGACTTAGGCAGCAACTGGGATATTTTGATAAAGAGTCTGGCAGCAGTTTGCCCACAGCCCAAATGTTTGCCTGATGCTGTTGAAAAGCAATGGACTAATGTCTTTGGTGGAGGATATTTCAAGTCAGCCTAATATAGAAATGGTGGCATGAAGCTGGGCGTGGTGGCACATTCCTTTAATCCCAGCACTCGGGAGGTAGAGGCAGGCAGATCTCTGTGAGTTCAAGGACCACCGGTCTACATAGTGAGCTCTAAGCCAGCTGGGACTAAAGGGAGACCCTGACTCAAAAAGACAAAAACCCCCAAAAAAACAAAGAAAGAAAACAAACAAACAAACAAAAAAACCCCACAGAAATCATGGCATGGCTATTAATGGTGAATATTGTACAGATCTACAGTGAAGAAGAGCAGATGGGGCAGAAAGAAATGCAGAATGTACAGTTTGGATCTGAAAAATGCACTAGAAAGATTAAAGCTGGAGCCAAAACATGTGAAGAGAGGTTCCTTTTGATAAGGAAACTAAAGTAACTAAGGAGAGGCCTAGCTATTTACAAGTAAACAGTGGAAAAAGTGAGATTAAAGTGATTAAGGAAAGGCCTCGACATTTACAAGTAAACAGCAGAAACAGTACCTTCAGGGCAAGACCACAACCAGCTAAGCCTCCAATTTTTGAAAGAAAAATACTGAAAGGATTTTCTGCTCCAACAAGTCCAAGCCAGAGAAAAGTTGCAAATGTTGTTGAAATAGCCCAGGGTCCATCCCAAACTTGCAGCCAAACACGCCAGTTTCATTCACATGGTGCTGGCTTTAGAGGCATAAAGTTTTCAAGAGTGAAAGGGTCATCAGCTCTTCCTCCATGGTTTCAGAGAGCCACAGAGGCCAGGCAGAGTGCAGCAGGGGCGTCCCTGAAAAAAGAAGGCCCTGATAGGCCATTGCATGAAGCTGTGAATGTGAAGTCTGGTTGGCAGTGGAGACCCCAAGAAGACATTCAAGATGCCACAGCTGTGAGATATTTGCCAAGGAGAGCTGCATACAGGGAGTGGTACCAGCCTAAGAAAGAGATGTATGTTGCAAGCAAAACTGGAAGAGCTGAGCCATCTAAGCCCTTTGGAAGTCAAGTCCCAGAAGTTGCACATGGAGCTACTGGACTTGATGTTTGCCCTGCTGGTTTTTGGTCTTATTTTAGTCCAGTATTTCCTCATTATGCCTCTATTCCTCCCTTTTGGAATGGGGATGTGTATTCAGTTGGAATGGGAATGTGTATTCAGTTCCACTGTATCTTGGGAGAATGTAATTTGCCTTTTGATTTTACAGGAGCTTACAGTTAAGAGATTGGCCTGTGTCTCAGAAGAGATTTTGGACTATAGACTTTTGAATAGAATTGAGACTGGCAAAGACTATGGGGACTTTTAAGGTTGGACTAAATGCATTTTGCATTTTATATAGTCATGAGCCTATGGGAGCTGGGGAGTGTAATGTTGTGGTTTAAATGAGAGTGTCTGCCCATAGGCTTTGAGTATTCAGACATTTTGTTTCCAGTTGGTGGAATTGTTCTTGGATGTCTTAGAAGGTGTGGCCATGCTGGAGGAAGTACATCATTGGGGGCAGGCTTAATGAGTTTAACAAGGCTTGAGGTCTCCAGTCTCTCTCTCTCTCTCTCTCTCTCTCTCTCTCTCTCTCTCTGCTTCCTGTGTTCATTGCGAGATGTGACCCTGGGCTTGCTGCTCTAGCCCCAGCCACCACGCTTCCTGCCACAATGGACTCAAATTCCCTGGAACCATCAATCAGAAGCTCAAATAAACTCTTCCTTTGATAATTTCCCTTGGTCATGGTGTTTTACCACAGCAACAGAAAAGTGACTAATACACCCTCTAACTTTTGAAAACTGTGAATTTGGTCTTATATTTACAATTTCAGGACAATTTCAGGTTGGCATAATCCTTTCACCACAACTGTATGAAGATTTGTCAATAGATTATCCCCTTTAAGTTTGAAATATTAGGTCCAAATATAGGATACATTATGTTATTATTATAGTTGTCCACCTATCAACAGAAATTTATTTAGTTACTAGGGTTAACTACAATAAGCATAGATGACATTTATATATATAGGCTATCTTATAAGACCATATCATAGTCGTTTAGTACATATATGGTCAATATTACACACACTATTATAATCTTCAATAAAACATGCACCACTGTAATTATCAGACTGAGTATAACATTATTTTTTTATTATTAATTCCAAGAATGGAGCAACAAAATTGTTTTGGATTCACATAGTATATTACATCCCTACTATGTCCAATGAGTGAATCCATTTTCATTCATTCTTGGAAAAATTTGTTATTGGTTATTTTTGTTGATGTGTTTGTAGTAATACATATTTTAGTTTAATTTTAAATTCTCTCTTGTTTGATAATTTCAGATACCTTTTTGAATTTATTTATTTATTTATTTATTTATTTATTTTTGATTTTGTGCTGTGTGTGTGTTTGGGGAAGAGGAGAGAGAGAAAGAGAGAGAGAGAGAGAGAGAGAGAGAGAGAGAGAGAGAGAGAGAGAGAGAGAGAGGGGAGAGAGAGGAGAACTGTCACAGAACTTGTGCCAGTTAGTTCTCTTTTTGCACTTTCTGGGTCCTGTCAATAAAACATATTACTTTTACCCTATAAGCCATTCAGTTACCAGTTTTATTTTTATATGCATGTTTATTTTTGGGAGAGATTCTCATATATCCCATGATGGCCTTATGTTCAATAATTAGATAACATTGATCTTTGATTCTGAATTTTCCTGTCTCCTCTTCCAGAGTGGTAGAATTACAGTCTTTTAACAATGCAGTTCTCTGCAAGTGCAGTGCTAGAGACTTAGCACAGGGCTTTGCTTATGCTAAGTAAGCACTGTACAAACAAGTGATATTCCTATCTGTGAACATTGTCTTTGCAGCACTTATTTTGTGTAGATGCATCATGGATAAACTCTCTTTAATTTTCTTCATTTGTGAGTGTATTGCTTTCATACCTGAAGGATATTTTCAACTCAGAGTATATTCATTTCTTTTAGCTCTGAAAAATATTTCCCACATTTGTTTGACATTCATGATTGCCTGACCAAAACCTCTATCAATTGCATATTTTTTTTCTTTTTCATAAATATACCCATTAGGTGTTGCATCAGCTTTTTCTTCTTTGTGTTAATTTGTCAAATGTTTAGTTATTATCTGACTGTACTTGAACTTTTTGGATTTAAGGTGAAGTCACTCCTTCACTTCACATTATGCCTTCTTCAGTCAGTTGTTTTCTATTTTCTACCAAATATAAAATTTTCCACCCATTTTATTGGGCACTTCTAAGTTCTACACTCTTCCCAGTGTTCTTTAGCAATGGACCCAGTGTTTTGTTCAATGTTAGATATCAATTTATTTATGATTGGTGACATAACTCAATGGTAAAAGCTTTGCCTTGTGTGTTGCCTAATTTAGTGTTGGTGTTATAAAACAACCAGAAAACCCATTGCAGGAAGAAAAATTATTTAGTCTTTATTTCCAAAGAAATAGAGTCCATAATAAAAAGGAACTTGAGAAATCACATTTCATCTACACACAAGAAGTACAGACAGAAAGCAGAGTGGGGTTATAAACACTCAAAGTCATTTCTCTATGAAATAATTCTTCTAGCAAGTCTACACCTCCTAAAGGTTCTAACACCTCCCCAAACAGCAACTCCAAATGGGGCCCGAGTGATGAATACAGGAGCATATGCAGGACATTTCTTATTCTAACAGCCACAAATCTTATGTCCAAATTCTTGGTGTTTAGAACAAATATATTCTAGGTTATCAGAATGGCAGAAGCAGAGGCATGGACTTAGACTTTCAGAACTGTGATTTAACTCAGATGACTGTGGACTGAAGTCCCAATTCTGTCTGAGATGCCCATCTCTATTAAAAATGACCTTACACATTCCCCTTTTAAACAAGGAAGTTTGATTTAGCTCCAACTACCATTAGACATCTGTCATTCTCGCTAACAGAGACTGAAATAGACATGCCTTGTTTCACCAAAGGAAGCTAAGCAAAATGTGTCTGCTTGGAGAGTGGACACCCATGAGGCTTGTGCCCCTAAACATCCTGGACAGATTGGCCAAAATGAGTACACTGCTACCACAGTGACTTGCAGGGCTCAAGGAAGGAGCTGCTATGTCTCACGTGTTAGACCCTACTGGTGGGTGTTCTCATGAACCCAGGCAATTCCACTAGTCCGAGAGAGCCTGTTCTGATCCCATCAGAGCCAGAAGCCACAGGAAAAGTTGTCATTGGTTCCTAGTAACTGAATGTTTTCCAAGGTGACACCCATCAGGTGTCACCAGTGCTGAGCCAGATTTCAAGTTCTGATGCCTTTTGAGACCTCACAGTCCTCACAGAAGACTTACTCTAGAATGTACTCTAAAATTGGAGGCTGGAAAGTGAATCCTGGGACTTCCTCCACTGTGCAACATAATCTAGGGACATTCACCATCAGATTGGGTGGGATTAGAACCTTCTCTACTGTATCCAACTATGTCTGAGACGTTCATCTCCGTTAAATATATTCTTACATATTCCCCTTCTGCCCAACTGGGACTTTATTTGGCTCCATTGACCTTGAGACGCCTGTCATTCCTTTTATTAAACAGGGCATCATCAGCCATGCTCTGTCTCACTAAGGGAGGTGTACAAATAATGTGTCTTCTTGGAGAGTGGACGCTCATGAGCCACTTACCCCTAAAATTCCTGAGCAGCTTGGCCTAAGTGACTGCACCAGTACCACAGTGACTTGCAGGGTTCTAGGAACTCACTCCTAGGTCTCGTGTCTGATGGTTGTTGCTCTTGTGACCCCAGACAATGGCAGTATTGAAGAAGGAGCCCTTCAAATCCCATCAGGGTGTGAGGCTTCAAGCTAAGTTGTGACTGTTTCCCAGTAAATTTGTTTGTTTCCCAAGATGGCACCATCCAGGTACAACTGGTACTGAGCCAGAATTCCAGGTCTGAAGCCTGGCGTGAGCTCACTCACTTCACAGACTATCCTGAGTTTAGAATCGTGGATGCTCCTGAGCGTTTGTGAGATTCTAACAGGGACAAACTGAGAACACTGATCATTTATTTCTCTTACAAGTGGGAAGGAATCCTGAATTCTACAGTGAAAATGGTTTGTTCAATGGAAGTCCACCAGCCCACAGTGGATGAATTTTCATTCAGGAATGTCCAGATACATTAACATGACTCCATAGGCCTTAACATTAATGACAGATTGCATGAAATCCACAGATAGATGTTATTACAGGGGCGGGTGGGAGAGGGATAGAAAGATGATTGAGATGCTTTATATTAAATAACAAAAATTCAATAAAAATTGAAATCTGAAAGATAAGGTCTAATGATGTTTTAAAATGTTTAAATTAAAATGTATTATTCTTTGAACGTGTGTATGATAGATATTAGTAGAGATGCATATGCTGACCTGTGCAAGTCAGAGAACAACTATGGAGTCTCTTTTTCCTTCAATAGTATCTGGGGTCAGATTTAATTTCAAGGATTGAATGTGCTCCCACCGTTTTTGAATAAGATCCTTTACTGACCTGGCTTTCCTTCAGACTATGGATCTCATTCTAAAGGAAATATTCTTTGTTACTTTTAAAAAAATATCTATTGCCTTTTTATTCACTGGCTTCCATTTTCTTAATGATCTATCAATCTATGATTCTTTCCCCATATATAATATATACTACGTGTATTTTTGGAGAGTGGATGCTCATGAGCCACTTGCACTTAAAATTCCTGGCTATATAATATATACTATATTATATATTAAAATATAAGCTATATGGGCAATACAATTATATTCACACTGAACTCTGCAAAGGTAGATGGAAAGACTCTTTTCTGAGGAGACTAATTATGGGTAGAATATCTTGTTACTCAGCTGCTGTGAGTTCCTGAGTACAGGAGTCCCATCTTGTCCAGAAAGTAACATTGTATTTGAGCTGTATTCCTATTACTGAGCACTGATTTTGAATTAGTTATCTTAGTGTATATGTGTTGTAAATTTCTCTTTGATTTCCAAATACCTTCCTCTCATTCCTGAAGCATATTTTCAATACACAGAATATTCATTCAGTAACTGAAAATTTTTGTGCTACTTCCTTCTGACTTCCATTATTTCCTTTGAGAAACTTGCTGTCAACTGCATATATTTTCTTTTTCCTAAAGATCCTTTCTAGGTTTGCTTTTGACATATTATTCTTTGGGTTTAGTTCTCACAACTGTAATTTTGAAGTGGCCGTACTTGAATTTTTTGGCTTTTAAGGTGATGTTACTCCTTCATTACACATTCTATATTCCTCAATCATTTGGTCCCTGTTTTCAGTCAAATATGAAAACTTTCAAACTACCATTTCATTAATTATTCTCAATTCTACTCTCTTCTCCCATTTTCTTTAGAATTTGCTCCCGTGTTTAACCCTTTTTCAATTCCTTCTGCTTCTTTCCTTCTGTCATCCACACTGTATGTTCCTCCTTCCTCTTTCTCTTCCTTCCTTTCTTCCTTCTTCCTTCTTCCTTTCCTCCCTTATTTCTTCTCTTGAATCCTTTGCCTTTCAATTCTTTCTTCCTTCTCGTCCACTTTTTCCTTCCTTTCTTGCTTTGCTCCTTCCATTTTTCTTCCATCCCTTTCTCTTTTTTCTCCCTCCCTCACTCCCTCCCTTTCTCCTTTCCTTCCTTCCTTCCTTCCTTCCTTCCTTCCTTCTTTCCTTCCTTCCTTCTTTCCTTCCTTCTTTACTTCTTTCATGTCAAGTCATATATATGTAGAAACCTGGCCGATCTCTTGCTTTGTATGTAGCAAGGCTGACCTTGAATTTCTCTTAAATCTCCTTTCCCACCCTCCCATGTTCTAAGATTCAGGAATGTAACACCTGGCTGTGCCCTGTACTATTCTTCCTAAAAAGGAACCAGTTTATGGACTATGGACTAGTTCTAACTCTGTTAATATTTTCTGGCTAGGTGTGTGTGGGTTTTTAATAATCATTCTTTATATAATATTTTCTATCCTTCTAAACTTTCCTAATAATTTCTTTAAGCTTTCGTTTATATCATTGGTTGCTAGTTGTTTGAAGTGAAATTGTAAAAAAATGCTTACCATTTCCTAAGGAAATAGAAAATATTTTATTTACTTTTAAAATGTACAATATAATTCAAAAAATAAATATAAATAAAATATTTATATTTCAAGTTGTTAAAATGCATTATTTTGTGCTTATTCCATTCTTATCACAGTATATAAGTACAGAACAGATTTTAAAATTCACTTTGGTCACTGTAGCCTGGTCAGCTTACCTTGGGTACCACCACGAATATCAGTTATTAACATGTGAGTTGTAATAAAATATTTAGGTAGTATGGGAAGGTGAGGATGTGGGAAAGAGTTCAAAGTTTGATTGAGATCTATTATATGAAATGCACAAAACCGCAATAAAAATATACATTAACTAGAACAAAATTAAAAAAAAAAGATCTTTAAACTTTGCAGCTTTTTTTTGGAGATCCAGTTTGAATTTATACACAAAGAATATTTAGTTTTATTTCTTGGAAGATTTGAATTTAAATATTTAAATCATTCTAACACATGCCTGGATAATAAGTTTACTTGTTTTATTATCTTAGCAGTCCACCATATTTTAGTTTGGGAATAAATGTAAAGTCACATTAAAGAAGATATCAGAAAACTATAATAGTCCTTAAAATTTGATTTTAACAAAATTGTCATTCTTATGTAACAAGTATTATTAATAGCATGGTGTTCTAGTTTGTCTTCCATTACTGTGACCAAACACTCTGACCAACACCAACTTGGGGAGGAAAGGGTTTATTCAGCTTACGTCTCCTGGGTCACAGTTCCTCACTTACGGAGCCCAAAGCAGGAACCCAGGGCAGGAACCTGGAGGCAGGAGCTGTTGCACAGGCCATGGAAGAATGATGTTCACTGGCTTGCTCCCCTGGCTCATGCCCAGCCTGCCTTCTTATACGGTACACAACAACCTGCCCAGGGTGGCACCATTCATTGCGGGCTGGGCCCTCCCACACTGCTCGACCATCAAAACAATACTCCACAGATGTGGCCACATTACCCAATTTAGGCTCCCTCAACCCAGGTGTGTCAAGTTGACACTAAAGCTATACAGCACAATTGACCCCTTGTCAACTTGACACACAAAACATATCACTATTAAACCACCACCTTTCTAGTTCTTATCCTCAATGTATGATGTTAACATTAATGACAATCTAAGACAGTACAACCTTAAAAGCCCCACAGTCCTTAAAATGTCCAAACACTTAAAAGTTCAGTCTATTAAAAGTCTCTTAACTGTGGGCTGCTGTAAAATCCAAAACAAGTACTGTCTTATTTCAAAGGGAAGAATCAGGGGCTGGAGAGTTGGCCTAGCGGTTAAGAGCACCGGCTGCTCTTACAGAGGATCCGGGTTCGATCCCCAGCACCCACATGGTGGCTGAGAACAGTCTGAATCTCCAATTCCAGGAGAACTCCAGTTCGAGGGGAAACCGACGCTGTCTTCTGACCTCCGCAGCATTGCAGGACACGGGTGCACAAACTTGCATGCAGACAGTACATACATATACATACAGAAATAAATTAAAAAAATAATTTCAAAGGGAAGAATCAGGCACTCTCAAACAAAACCTAAGTCCAGCAAAGTAGCTCAAGGCTGGACACCTGGGATTCACTCACAATCTTTTGGCTCCAAAGGGTTTCGGCAGCTCCCCCTCTCCGACTCTGCCATCCGTGGCACACACAGCTCATCTTGCATGCCCAGGCCAGCTCCATTCCACACCTGTCACTACTCTTGGTGGTCATCCCATGGTCCTGGCATTTCCAAAAAGCTGGGGTTGCCACTGAAACTGAGGCAGCACCTTCACCAATGGTCTCTTCTGACCTCTCCTGGTGCAAAGCCTCAGTTTCTCTCCATTACCCCTGCAATCCTGGGGTCTTCACTGCAGCTGAGGTGCACTTCCACCAATGGTCTTTCCTGACCTTTCACAATGCCAAGCCTCAGCTGCTCTGTGACCCCCTCAAATTTCAACACCGGACCCATATAGGAGACTTTTATACATTACTAATTCCTGCTTCGGGCTCGAGATGGAGGTTCAGGCCCCTTCTGGATCACAGCTTCTGTGTGTTGACCCTGAAGAAATTCATCCCAGAAGATTTCACCACAGTGATGCTGGTCTCTTGTTCCTTACAGCTGATTTTTCAGCCCCAGCTAACCAGCATCAATTGTCCCAGTACAACAAAGCTTTCACTTCAGGTTCTGGTCTCTTGTTACTTAGAGCTGATTCTTCAGCCCCAGCTGACCAGAACCCACGGATTACACAGGGCTGATGACCTCTGCTCCCCTTTGAAACTAGAAACTTCACACACCAGGCCTCAATCTTCTACAACTCCTTCAGCAAAACTGCTCCAAGTTCCACAGCAATGATCTTTAGGCATGCAATGATGTTCCCAGCCCAAAGTTCCAAACGCCTCCACAATCCTTCCCCAAAACATCAAGGTCAGGTCTGTCACAGCAATAACCCACTCTTCTGGTACGAATTTCTGTTTTACTTTGTCTTCTATTGCTGTGACAATACACTCTGACCAACACCAACTTGGGGAGGAAAGGGTTTATTCAGCTTACATCTCCCGGGTCACTGTTCCTCACTTACGGAGCCCAAAGCAGGAGCTCAGGGCAGGAACCTGTAGGCAGAAGCTGAAGCACAGGGCATGGAGGAATGCCGTTCACTGGTTTGCTCCCCTGGCTCATGCCCAGCCTGCTTTATATGGTACACAACAACCTGCCCAGGGTGGCACCATTCATTGCGGGCTGGGCCCTCCCACACTGCTCGACCATCAAGACAGTACTCCACAGATGTGGCCACAGGCCAATCCAATGGAGCCAATTCCCCAATTGAGGCTCCCTCAATTCAGGTGTTAAGTTGACACTAAAGCTATCCAACACTCATGGGTACAAATAGTCATACTTGTTAGAAATCATATTGTAGTTGATCAGGAGATAGGGAGTGGTGTGAAGGTTTGGATTGCCCTTTGTCATTCACAGGTAAAATGCTCTGGGCTGGGTATAGCTGCTGTATGACTCTGATGGCTTCAGGTCAGAAGGTGAAGTCTTGGCTCATGAGACATCTCAGACATCGAGGTCCCAAGGACACTCATCTTTTATAATCATGAGCATTCTCTCCTTGCCCACATCTCCTGCTGCTTCAGGCCCTCTTGATTTCCTCCTGTCAGCAGGTACAGGGACAGCCCTGTGTGGCTGGAGTGTAGAGCTTCTGAAGTGGCCCTTCATAGTTGTGGGTATGACCACAACTCTGTTGGTCTGTCTTGTGGCCTACAGTGAGCAAGCTCATGGCTTTCTTCCCTCAGCCTAAGGAGAGAAGATATGGATTTCCCTGTCTCATTCACAGTGATGGGGCTCCAGCGGACTTGACACTGGTCTGCATCCTACCTTGTCTGAAAGCACAGGATCTCAAGCCCCCTTGGTTTTCACAATCATGTCCTCCACCTATCCTGGTCTTCTATTGGAGGGGTCAAAGTGGGAAGCAAGCTGGTGCTGAGCATGCCAAGGCTTGCACTGCTTGCTGAATGATGAAATGATGGAATGGTGCTGTCGGACAGCTCGAGATTAACCTGCACAGCATTGAGGACAGCTCAGGACTAGGCCATGCAGCATCGAGGACAGTTTTCCCTCGAGTTCCCTCAAGCTTTGTTTGGTTCTAGAGCCAACTGTCAGTTGAGTCCTGTGAGGGGACCGAGCGGACATGTCCACAGCATTAGGAAATGAGAGCATACAAGCCACTCTCCAAGGACATTGCTTGAACCTTGCTTGCCGCCAGTTACCAAGGGCAAGTCTCTTAGCCTCCATATACAAGGGGAAACTTCTTCACAGTGTTTTGTGTTAGTGGAATACTTTACCCACGACCTGGTGATAAGTTGCTAGAGATACGTGACAGTCAGGGACTGGGAGTCGCAATTTGAGGTCCAAAGAAAACAGGCCCAGAGGCCCGGGGTGCTGGTCAGCAGCCAGGCTCTGGTACAGGAGGATGATGCCACACCCCAACTACGGACCAGCCTGATTGGCACCCAAGACCTGGAGGATATACCATCTCAACAGCAGCTGCCTTTGACTCTTCCCAGGTTCTGGGGTCCAAAGCCATCTGTGGACCAGGACCTGGAGCAGATCCGTGACTCACATACTTCACACAAACCTGACAGCCTCCCTCAGGACCAGAGGAGGGACACATGGAGCTGGAAACCCAGGTGATCTGCCTTCCAGCCTGTTGTCAGATATGGACCAGCCATACCATTTTTGAACAGGCCTGGGAAACTTGAATCAAGGAATATTCACGTGGAGGATGGTTGTTTGGAATTATGCTCGGTCTGCACGAGGGTGCATGGACGAACCATGTCCATTGCTCCAGTCTTGGATTTAAAGCAGAAATATTATGATGCAGTGCCTGGACCATCCTCTGGTCAACGTGGACTGGTGTATTCCCCTTCTGTCAAAGAGACACTGGGACATTCCTCATTGACCCAAAGAGGTCTGGGGAACTCCAAAGTTGTCCAAGGGGTGGTGGGAAGGTTCAAATCTGCCCAAGGGGAACTGGGTCTTTCTACATATGCCAGGAGGGGAGGAGGAGGGGATCACAGACATTCCACCTCACCCCAAAGATACCCCAGACATTCCACTACCACCAAAACAAGACTGACACATGATCCATCTAAGCAAGAGACCTTTGGACCTAGCCCCTCTCTTGAAGAGAGAACCAGCATATCTGCTTCTCCCCACTGGGACCAGAGATATTCTAGGCCTATTGAAAGCAGAGTGACATTTGCTGCCTCTGCAAAAGAGGGTGATAACACTTCCCCAATAGAACAGGAAGGATTAAAACATCCTCCTTCTTCCAAAAGAGAAGGAAGCCTTAGCACTCCATCTCCAGGAAGTCCCCCATTTCTCACCTCTGTTCAAGGGGCTGGGGAATCCTCTTCAAATGTATCAGGGTCTCTAGGGACTTTGTCATCAACGCAAGGGGAGCCAAGTCCCTCCACATCCTCCCAGGGTGCTGAGGGATTTTCTGTATCATTCCAAGGGCTTGTGAATCTTCCCATGTCTTCAGAGTGGAGCTTTAGTCCTTTCCCTTCTCATGATGTTGATGTCAAAGATTCAACTTCCACCAGCGCAGGCCCCATGTGTTCTCCCCCAGTGAAATTGAGACATAGCTCCTCTGTACAACAGGGAGTCAGACCATCTCCAAGAGACAAAGAGAGTTTGACACACTCTACTTCAGCCAAAAGGGATCCGAGGACAGTCAGTATTCACCAAGGAAGCCTTACACTTCCCACCTCTGCCCAAGGTGATCCACCACCTTCCACATCTACACAGGGGTGTTTACAGCATTTGACATCTGTTCGAAGAGCTGGGGAATGTTCAAATGTATCAGGGTCTCTAGGTACTTTGTCATCAACCCAAGGGGAGCCGAGACCCTCCACATCCTCCCAGGGGACTGAGGGATTTTCTGTATTATTCCAAGGGCTTGCAAATCTTCCCATGTCCTCAGAGTGGAGCTTTAGTCCTTTTCCCTCTCATAATGATGATGATATCAAAGGCTCATCCTCTACAGGAGCAGGTCCCATGGGTACTCCCCAAGTGAAATTGAGACATGGCTCCTCTGTAAATCAGGGAGGCAGAACATCTCCAAGAGACCAAGAGAGTTTGGCACACTCTACTGCTGCCAAAACGGACCCAAGGACAGTCACTACATCCAAAGGAAGCCTCACAATTCCCATACAGCTCCAAGAGAATGGGGAACCACATAGGACTCCAAAAGGGGCTCTTGATCCTTTGTCAGATGCCCATGGGGCTCTGACACCTTCCACATTTGTCCAAGAGCTTCAGGGACCTGTTGTAATTACACCAGGTTCTCTGAACTTCCTTCAATCAGTGCAAGTAGCTATTATTACTGGAACATCTGCAAAAAGGGCTCTTGAATCTTCCACATCTACAGAAGTGACTCTACCACTTGTCCCATCTTCAGAAGGTTCTGAAATACCTTCTACATCTAAACAAGAATCCAAATCTTCTCAACGGGCTCCTGGGTTGTCCAGATCTTTTTTTTTTTTTTCTATTACTTTTTTTTTTCATTTTTTAACAGTAAGTAATAATTTATGACTACAAGCATCCTTCATGTAAAACCAATTTGCAAGCAGTTGTGCCCAAACCCGCCCAGCCCAAGGGTCCCACCATCCAGCTGGGGGGCTTGTATGTTCAATCAAACAGATGAAATAACCGTCCAGTCTATATTACTGTAGTTTCAATATTCACCACAATTGCAGCCCTTACATTCTACCATTCTACCAAGCACCTTCTTCCACAGATTGTTCCCTAGGCTTAGAAAAGGGGGCACAGGTGGACAAGAAGCAAAACAGTCTACTTTCTCTGGAGCTGTCGTTTTGGACTCTGGTCAATTCTGGCTATTTCCTTTCATGGGCTGATAGTTTGTCCAGAAATAATCTTTCAATCCTACTAATAAAGCACAGGCAATTAGATATATAGGTATTTAAACAGTACTAATTCTTATGTTATGTTACTTTGGTCTAAACACAGATATTTGGATGGTATGTTAATCTATGAATTACATTTTTTTTCTGTAAAATATGGCAGGGTCTTACTGTGGCTTATAACATCTCCTAACTGCTAGAGGATGTAAGCTTGTTGGATCAGCCATGGGTTATTCCTCCAAAGAGAGAGCTAATAGCCAATTAGATTTGGGATATACAGGCTTATGGCTGCCACTGCTGCACAGTATTTCCAGGCAGGTGAGGTGTAGCTGGTGCTGACGGAGGAGTCTTGCTTGACTCAAGGAGCCCTGTATTTGCTTTATTGGTTTAGTGGCCTTTGGTAACACTCTCTGGTATTCCAGAGACCATCTGTAAACTTGCAAGTGTGGTCTCAATACATCTTTCCCATGCTTACATCAAGTCTTCGACAGCAGGGCCTTATCTCCTCTCTTCTTGCAGGTATCCCAGTTTACAGGCAAGAAGCCTTTACCTTTTTTGGGGGAGGTGGGGATCTTGGATCCCCTGGCCAACATCTCCTTGGTAGAATAATCCATTGCTGATATCAGAGCTCTCCTGTATTAATATATTTTTCTTAATTGTGCAGCTTAAGGAGACTTTAGTATTCTATTTGGTTCTGAATAGAGAATAATTCTTTTCACAGTTCCTATGTCTATTAGTCAATTAAAGAAAGCAGTTTTACCAGTTTTATAAGAGATTACCTCTATGACAGTTGGCTCCAATTTACAGTTAGAGAACGACCTTATCATCATATTCCTCCTTGTTCTATGAAGGAGAGGTAAGAAAATCTCTCATATTAAAACTTTGCGGCACCTAGAAGTTATGTTTCATTAGGACACATTATAAATAGTTGTTACAAGTAGAATCCACAGAGGGGTTTGATGCCTGTAACAGTCTGAGGCTTTTATTCCTTTCAATGCTCAGGCAGCCCTACCTTTCTGCTGGCACTTCCTGGTATATCCTACACAATGCAAAGCTGTGTCTTTTCTTTCTCAGCCATTAAGTTGGTGATGTTTTGACCTGTGGGAACATACAAATCTTTTCCCGTAGTTAGTTTTAAGATTTGAATTGCAAAGTTTTTGACAAAACGGTTTCATATATATCTGTATCCCCACTTTTTATTTTAGGTTTTTGTTTTTTGACCCATGACTCTCAAAAAGGCAGTTGTAGTACAAATACCTGTATGCAGGAATCAAGGCGTAGATTTCATCAAATTCACCCAAGCTGTTTTTGGTGACTGTATGTTGTTAACTTAGGAAGCAAACTTAATTTCATCAATTATTGTTGAAGGGGTTGTCCAAATCTTTAAAAAAGTGTCTTAGACGACTTTCCTCTCAAGAAGGTGCCCTTGGACATTTGCCATCTACCCAAGGAGTCCCCAGAATTTGCACTGATACTACCAATGTAGGAGTCCCCAAGTCTTCCCCACAAGCTGAATAGAGATTCAGAATTCCTCCTAGTGATGAATGGGATCCCACATCTTCCCATCCTCTCAAAATGTTCATGGGAGTTATCACCACTCCACAAACAAGCATCACACCAACATCTTCCCAACAGACACTTGAACCTTCAAAATCTACCCAAGGGCCTCTAGACCATTCTCCACTGTTCAGAGAGACACTGTACCTTCCACAGATACTAAAAAGGAGCTAGAATTTTCACATCTGCACAAGGAGCACTATCTCCTCCACAGGTTCCAGGACTGACCACACAGACACAAGAAGCTGTCTCATCATCCACAACTCCTGAAAGGGGTTTTGGAATTTCCAATTGTACACAAGCTGCCTTAGCACATTCTCCATCTACAGAAGGGGTAGTGAGGACATCCAAGAATACAGAAGATGCTCTAGAACCTTCTCAGTCAGTTCAAGGGGTTCCAGGATATTCTTTCCTTGTACAAGGGGTTTTGGGAATGGATGCACCTACCCAGGTGGCTCTAGAAACTTCTCCCCCTGTTCAAAAGCCTCTGAGTCTTACCATATCTACTTCAGGCCCTCTGTGACATCTGACCTCTACAGAAGAGGCCCCAGGCCCTTCTCCATCTAATTAAGTAGATCTCTGTCTTGTCTTCCCTTCTCAAGGATCACTGACACAAGTCACATTTGCACAAGAAGATGTAGAAACTATCCCATCTCTTCAAGAGCCTCTGGGTCGTACTGTATCTTCTGCAGGGGCTCTAGGACAGCTAGCCTCTACAGAAGAGGCCCTGGGCCCTTCTTCATCTGAAGAAGTAGATCTCTGTCTTGTCTTGCCTTCTCAAAGGTAACTGACATAATTCACACATGCAGAAGGAGATGGAGAACCTCCTTCATCTGGGGTAGGGGATCTTGGACCTTCCACCTCTACACACACAACTTTAACACCCTCCCCACTTTCTAAAGGAGCTGTTGTAACCTCTTAATTTACAAAGGCATAGGGCATTCCTCACCTGTACAAGAAATTCTGGTTCTGGTTACACAAGAGGCAGTAGACAATTCTCAGTCTTCTCAAGGGTCAGTTGTAGGACTTTCATTTGCAGTCCCAGATGCTCTGGGGTCTTCTCTGTCTTGCCACACATCTCAAGAACATTTGGTATCTGCTGATAGAGTTCAGGGACCATCACTCAGTAGTCATGGCACCCTGGAAATGTACACATCTGTCCAAGATTCACTAGGACATTCTCTATCTCTCCAAAGTTGCTTGGCAACTTTAAAATCTTCCCAAGGGGCTCTAGGAATTTTACATCCTGCCCAAAGTGTTCTTGGGATTTCCACATCTTCTCAAAGCCCTGAGGGAATTTCAGTATACTTCCAAGGGCCATTGGTACTGTCTACAGCTGCCCCATGGAGGGTTATTCCTTTCCTCTCTCAGGAAGATGCACTTAGACAATCACACTCTACCCAAGTGGGCCCTATGGATTCTAATTCTGAATAAAGCATATTGGGACATGGCACCTCTGTTAAGGGTGGCTTAAGATAATTTCCAATACAACAAGAACACTTTAAACTTTCTTCTCCTGGAGAAAGGGACCAAATCCTTACTCCTAATCCCCAAGAAAGAGTGTCTCTTTCTCCAGCTTCTCAAGTGTCTGTGAAAATTCCAAATATACCAAGGGGCTGGTGGAACTTTGTTAACTCCCAAAAATTCTTTGGAATTTCTCTGACTTTCCAAGATTGTCTGTTGTCTGGATTCTTCATCCCATGCCAAGGGGAGTTTAGATAATTCATTATCTGTCCATGGGGAGGTGATACATTCTCTAATTATCAAAGAGGCTCTGGGATCTTCTGCATTTCCCCAGCCTCTAGGATCATTGTAATCTGCCAAAGACTCTGTGGAACATTTCAAATCTTTCCAAGGGACTCTAGAAGTTTCATTATCTGTACCATGTGCTCTGGGATCTTCCCTACCTTGTCATGGGACTCTAAGTCATACTTACTCTACCCAAGAGTGTCTAGGAACTTTGATTTCTGACTCAGAGTCTGTTTCACATGTGGCATCTTTGCAGGGATCTTTGGGACTTTCACAATCTGTTCATCGTGCTGTGGGACCTTCTGTATATCCTAAAGAGTATGTAGAACTGTGCCAGTCTTCACAGAAGACACTTAAAACTTTGTCATGTACTCAAGGGTCTGCGGATCCTTTCACTTCTGGCAAAGTGGATCATGTAATTTCACCATCTGATCAAGGGGCTCTAGGACTTCTGCCACCTACTCAATTGGCTGAATGGATTCTTAGGGTATTGACCTATACAAAAGGAGTTCCAGGTTCTTCCCAATCAGAGGATGGGGCTGTGGAAAATTTCTCTTCTACCCAGAGATCTCTTGGCCTATATATAGATGCAATACATGCTCTACTGCCATCCATAATGGCATGCATGGAAAAGGCCTTCCCAAATCATTCCCTGTCTGCTCTGAGTCATTCTGCATCTGACAAGGAGACTCTGATATGTTTGCCATCACCTCACATGGCTTTGAAAAGTTCTATATCTGGTCATGGGACTCTAAAACATTCCAGATATATCCAAGGGTCTTGGAAACACTTGAGAAAGTGAGATCCAGACATTCTCCATCTCATTCAAGTGACGTTAGAAACCTTCCATCAGGTCAAGACAGCTTCAAAACTTCCCTTTTGGCCAAAAGTGACCCATGAGCTACCATTAGTGCCCAAGGGAAAGTCACACTCTCCAAATCTCTCACAGAGGGATTAGGAAACTCTTTCTCTCATGAGGAAAATTTCCAAACTTTTCTTTCTCTCCAAAAGTCCCATAGGTCTTCCTATGGATCCCCTGTCATTCTTGTTCTAACAAAAGCAGATTGAGACATGCAAACTGTAGCCAAGGTGGCTTTGGCCTTTCCCTTTCTTAAGCAGAAGGCTTCAAATCTTCTACTTCTGCTTAAATTATGGGTGTGGCTTCTCATTCCTCTCCATGGAGACTGAGAAATTCAACTTCTTCCCAAATGGACTCCATCCATTCCACTTCACCCAAAGTGAGATTCAAATATTATCCATCTCCTTCAAGTGACTTTAGCAATCCTCCATCAGATGAAGACAGCTTCCAAACTTCCCTTTCAGCCAGTCAAAAGTGGCAAGGAGCTACCATTAGTTCTCAAGCGAGCTTTACACTTTCCTCATCTCTCACAGTGGGCTTAAGAAATTCTTTCTCTCATGAGGATAATCTGCAAACTTCTTCTCTCCAAAGGTCCCATAGGACTTTGATCTCTACTCACCCTTCTTATCTGACAAGGGTGAAGAAGTGTATTGAAGCCCTTGCCTTATGGCATCCCATGATAAGGAAGAAGGGAGTTCCTCCTCCTGCCAAATAGGCCACGGATCTTCCAAATCTAGGCATATCAGATTTCACCATGGCCCTTCTGAACAAGGGACATTTAGGCCAAGCTGTACTCAGGAAGAGGGCCTCAGAACATTCTCCTCTCCACAAGGAAGCCCCAGATGTTACACTTCTACCAAAATGAGTTTGAGAAAGGAGACCTCTGCTCAGGAGGTCTTATCTTGTTGTTCATTATACAAAAAGGGATTCATATCTTCTTCCCCTTTGAGGAGGGGTCTTAGGTCTTACCCTTCTGGAGAAAGGGATGCAAGCCCTACCCCTACTTCCCAAGGGAACCTCAAATGTTCTGGGAATACAGAAAGAGACATCAGTGACATTTCTTCTCAGTTTGAGTGACTCTGTTTTTCTGTCTCTCAAAAGGGATCCCCCAGTCATTCTGGTTCTATCCAAACAAGACTGAGATTTGCCATCTCTAGCCAAGGTGGCCTTGGCCCTTCCCTTTCAGAAACAGAAGTCTTCAAACCTTCTACTTATGCAAAACATATGGATGTATCTTCTTTTTCTTCTCCATAGGAATTTGTACTTATAACTGTCTGTCCTCATTAACAAAGTTGCTCATTCTCCTCTCATCCAAATATTACCCTGAGATACCTGACCTCCACATAGAGACCTCACATCTTCCCTCTCTTACTAAGGGAGCCACATGCCATCCCACTCTGCATAAGGAGATACTATACATGACATTTCTGTGCTGAGAGGACAGACATACTCACAATCCCCACTGTGGCTTGAGAAGGATCCCACTTGAAAAAGGGAAATATAGGCCTTTCCTCTGTACTCAAGGAGACCTCACAGCTTCTCATTCTCACCTAGAGGCCTTCAGAGTTTCCCACTCTGGTTAAGGAGGGAGGCTTAGACATGTGAGTTCTAAACAATCATGCCTCAATATACTCCTTGTGGACAAGAGGGATTCAAAAACTTACCTTCTGATCAATAGTGTGTCAGACCTTCAACTTCTGCCCAATGGGCCCTCAGACATTCGCTTCTCCACAAGGAAGTCTCAGGTCCTCTAAATCTTTCCAATGTGGCCTCCAACAGATAATCATCTCAAGAAAGAAGAGATTTTCTCACTTTTGCCAATGGGGCTTCAGGATTTCTTCCACCAATGAAGGCCTCCCTCTTTCCCACTCTTACCAAAGGGCACTCAGATATACCTCATCTGTCCAAAGGAGATTTAGTGCATCCCTCCCCTCTTCAGAATGGGTCAGACTTCTCCTTTGAACCTTGAGTGTCATAGATCCTCTGCAGGAGGAGGCTCCAGACAAGCCCCCTCTGATAAATGGATGCTGAGAATCCCCCCCACTCTGATTAAGGGCAAATTCTGCCCATATCAGATGTATCCCATCTTATTCAAGTATATCAATATATAACTCCTCTGACTACTATAATAATAGATCTACTTCATCTAAGGGTGGCACATGTATCCCCTCAACCAAAGATTCTCTCAGTTCTTTCCCTTCTTACCAAGTGGATCTCATATTTATATCCTCTGACCCTGGGGATTGGAATATTCCCCTTCTGTTAAAAAGAAACCGGACCATGCTTTTGCTCCTTCTCTCTGACACACAGGAACTCAGACCTATTTTCTTCATATCTAGAGCTTCAGCCCTTTGATTTTTGTCAAGGATGCATCATAGGCGCCATCACCAATCAAGAGCTCATTAGACCTGACAAGCTTGAGACATTTATTTCTATACAGAGCTTAAGAATTTCCCTCATCCAGCCTGGTCTACAGAGTGGGTTCCAGGACAGCTGGGGCTACAGGGAGACCCTGTCTCGAAAAGACCAAAAAAAAAAGAATTTCCTTCTAAATTCAAAATGATTACACATATGCCCACAAAAGGCCTTAGAACATCCTTCTGTGCTTAAGCAAGTCTAGATATTCCTCTGTTGAATGAAAGGAACTCTGATCCTCCTTTTCTTTTCAAGGGGACCTACTCACCATTGGGTCCCAGAAACAAAGAATTTAAGATTTCTTCCTCCTCATATGGGCCCAAACTTTCACAGTCAGAGAAAGTGGTATCAGATTCTCCACAATTTGACCTCAGATCTATCCCACTACCTATTCCAGCTTAGACCTGTACCATTTGTTAAAGAGAGCGTTACACTCCTTTCCTCCAGTCAAGACAGCCTAAGCTTTTTGGATTTCCAAAGGGGTACTGGTATGCACACATACTTTGACCCTTTTGAACAAGAGAAGCTTGCGTCATATTACTCTTGTAATGTAGGTTACTTACCCTACCCTGTAACTAAGACATCCCAGACTTCAGACTTACCCTCTATGATGATGGAGGCTTGAGAGCTGCTTACCTTTCTGTTCATGGTAGCTCAGATATGCCCCTTAAACTAAGAAACTAGATCATCTATCTATGACTTGGGAGGCCAGAGAAATACAGTTTGACCAAATAAACATTAGTGTACTCTGTATGGCGGTTCTATGGCAGAGGAATAAAATCCTCAGCCTGGAACCCAGCCATGTACCTTCAAGCTGGTCACCAGAACTGGAGGGGACTCCATACTTCATGGCCACAACTGTGAAGCTGATCATAAACAACTGACTCAGAGCTAGGAGCAGCCATCCTACCTGCTAGAAGAATGGTCAGATCACCACCAGATGTGCAATGGTGTTCTCAAAGATATGGATATTCCTGAAGTCAATGAATATTTGGTGCTGACAAGGCACTGCCTGGATCTTCAACCTCTCAGAAGGTACCCAGGGATAATCAACCTCTGCCCAATATGGTCTGGGAATATTTTGCTCTGTACAATTTTGCCTAAGACTTTCCTCATCTCATCATTGGGGAACTATAGTGTTCCTTTATGACCAAGGGAAAGTTGGCCACTCTGTTTAGATTTCTCAGAGGCTACATGTAGGAAACAAAACCTGGTCACTGCCTAGAGTCCAGTCACCAGAAATGTTGTGGCCACATTTTCCTGCTTACATATGATTGCCTGAACACAAAGCTGAGGAAGCATCCTAGTTGGTGATAGCCACCCACAGTGTATAACATTGTTAGGATTGAAGCCTGGTATATTGCATATTATAATGCTGAGGTTGTTTATTTCTTTGTCTCTCCCAGATTCAAAACAAAATATGGACATTCTAAACTCTGAAGAAGACTTTAAAGCTGGTGAGCAGTGCTGGGTTATTTCTCCACTGGATAAGGTACAAGGCAGTATGTGAGTTTTACTTTCTAACAAACGGAATTCAGATCTTCAACTTTGCCCAATAGGGCTTCAGAGATTTCCACTCTAACAAGCATGTCAGAACTACCTCTTCTAAATTTATTCCACTCCTTCCTGCTTCTTTCAGGTAGACATCTGACTCCTGTCTTAAGGACAAAAGCTGCTTCCGCCCTACCTGGTTTTACTAAGGGAGGCTTAGATATTAATATTGTGAAAAGGTCCTCCCACCTTCCCAGTATTAGGGAATGGACCTCATATATTCCCCCCTCTCACTAATGGGACTCCAGAGCAATGAAGCTATGCCACATAGTTTGTGTAAGAGAACATAAGTCCCTTGTATTCTGCTCAATGTCTTGTGGAGGATCTACTTTCTTCAACCAAAGGGATATGAGACATTACATTTCCACTAAGGTATTCTGGGACAAGCCACTCTGATGATAATTGTATTCAGAAGTGAACCATGTTGCCATGGTGGCTGTGGACCTTTACCTTCTGCTCAAGGGACTTTCAGGAAGACCCCTCTGAGCATTAGGAATTTGGAGCTTCCCCCTTCTGTCCATTGTGACCTCACAACTGTCCTTCTAACTAAGATTACCTCAGCGCTTTCCCCTCTTACCAAGGTGCCTGCGAAATACCTTTGTAATCAATGGGTCCTCAGACCACTCCTCTTTTAGCTCTTAGAGGAATGAAGTCAAACTACACATAGAACTCAGGCCCTGTGCACTGAAGCTGGCCACTTTCAGAAATGGACTATCCCCATCTTAACTTTGTAGACCTGGACACCTAAATACGATCTTGATAAATCATTCACCTGAGATCACTGATGCCTTAACTCCTGAAGAATCCACTCAAAGTATGGGTACTGTAACTGGGAAGAATAGGTGGAAGCTGCTGAGGCAATAATGGAGCCTTGGTCCACTCCCCAAGGTAACCTGGGACCTTTCCTTTCTGCCCAAGTGGTTACTGGATTCTCCTATTCTGCCAATCCTGACCAGGGACTTTTCTTCCTAGATGAAGGAAATTCAAAATTTCTCCTTCTCTTGAAACAGTTTCAGAACTTGTTTCTCTGACAAGGGTGTCTCAGAACTCTCTAGTTTACAAGAGAGTTTCCTCACACATTTTGTTTAAAGTTATCAAAACAAATTTTAGATCAGAGTGGGTGCTGGACCTTTCCTTCTTATCAATATGGCCTTGGGCCTTCTGACCAAAGAGGGATAAGTTCTATTGTGTTTGTCCAAGGGAACTCAGATATTTCCTATGTATCCAAGGCCTATGTGACATTAGGACTCCTGCTCTGAATGAGACTGCATCATACCTTCCTTCAATATCCTATGGGCCTTTAGGGGATCCCCTTACATCTACGGGAACCTCAGTTCTATCAGTAGCTGACAGATCCTTAAATATTCTTTCCCTCATCAGGGCATGGGAGATAGGGAATGGTAAACAAATATTCTTGTTTAAAAGGAACCTCAGACCATTCTAGTGTGGGGTCTCAGGGCATGGAAATCACATAATCTGCCTTCAAGCTTGTCACAGGAAATAGTGAGGCCCCACCAATCGTGCCAACACCTGTTCTGCTGGTCATAAGCTTGAGGAGATCATGGAGACAGGCACAGCTAACCTGCATGGCAGAAACATTCTCAGATTGCTGCCGATATAGGACACTTACATATTTTGATGAAGAGTTGGAATCTGAGGAGGAAATGCCCTGCCCATGAGGCCTGCCATTCCACCACTGAACAAGGTAAACTGAAACATTGAACTGCTACTGAAGAGGGTTTGGGAACTTCATTCTGCCTACTCTTCCTGTCACTTTCTCCCTCTGACAACTGGGGCATGAAACCTTCCCTTCCAGCTCCAGGGGTTTCAAACTTAACATATGTGACCCAGGTAGGGATAGGTTCAGAATACTCCTTTGCAGGAAAAATATTCAGGGTGATGTCTGTTTATCACCACTATGGTCCACTGCAGTTAGATTTCCCAATATGCAAGAGTAGAAGGCAGAGGGATGCCAGGGAGAGCTACAAATGAGGTTCACATATACTAACATTATTTGCTGCTTTCTTAGCGGTTCCATTGAGTTCTGGTTGCTGCCTGGTCTCCCGCAGATTCAACAGATGACATAGACATTTAAAATTCTGAAGACTTCGAAGCCAATGAGCAGTGTTGGGACATTATGCCCCTGTCCAAGGTACCAGAGACATTCACTTTTAACCCAATAATTTTGACAATTTCCTCAGTTCTGAAGGGATTGAAACCTTCACCTTTGCCCCATAGGGGTTCTCTCTCTCATAAGAGTGCCTGAGTTAAGTTATCTCACTACTTCCCACTTCAATAAAGTGAACATCACATATCTCCAAAGGCTAAGACAGCCTGGGATCTTACTGAATATCCCAGGGGAGGTTTAGACATTGGTATTGCATAAAAAGGCCTTCACATTTTTAATAATCAGACCTAAGACATTCCCCTTCTGGTAAAAAGATCCCCAGACCATGGAGGTTACACAATGTTTCATTGTTGTTGTTGTTTTGGAATTTATTGCTTTTAGTTTGGTGGTGTTTGATTATTACCATCTCTTTTAAATTTATTTTTTTTATTTATTGATGTTTTGTGTATTTCATACATAATTTTTCAATTCAGTTCAGGCATATTCTCCTTTCCCTTCCCCCCACCCCACCCCACCCCATCCCAGATCATGCATTCTGCCATAACTGTCCTGCATCTTTCTCTCAGTCTTTTTTCATGTTTAGGAATTCACATTTTCCTCCATTAATTTTATATTACTCTAAAATATGGGTATACACTCTCCACCTGTATACAGTAATTACAGAGTCTGAAAGTAATTGGTGCATGGATTCTAGAGTCCATTGAGAGATTCACATTATAGCAACATAGTTTCTTTCAGATAAATAGAAATATAACCATAATGTCATTTACCTTGCCTTTCGTCTGGGGAATTTGGTGTTAGTATTAACAAAAGAGGGAAACCATTCTCCATATATCTTTCTGGGACTGTGTTACTTGACTCAGCATAATGGCTTCGAGCTCCACCCATTTACCTGCAAAGTTCATAATGTCATCTTTCTTTAGCACTGAATAGTAATCCATTGTGTAGATGTACCATATTTTTGTCATCCACCCATCTGTTGTGGGACATTTAGGATGGTTCCAGCTCTTTGCTATTGTGAAGAGAGCTGCAATAAACATGGATGTGCATGTGTCTTTTCGGTAGGATGATTCTTTTGGGTATATACCCAGGATTGGTATGACTGGGTCAGGTGGTGGACGCATGCTGAGTCTTTTAAGGGTTCTCCACACTGCTTTTCATAGTGTTTGTATAAGTTTATTCCCATCAGCAGTGGATAAGTGTTCTCCTTCCCCCACAACCCCTCCAGCATCTGGAGTCTTTTGTTTTCTTGAACTTAGCTAGCCATACTGGAGTGATGGTACCTGAGTGTGGTTTTAATTTGCATTTCCTTAATTATTAATGATGTTGAAAAATTTTTAAGATGTTTCTCAGCCATCTTTAATTCCTCACTGGTGAAGTCTCTATTCAGCTCTTTACTCCATCTTTTGGGTAGGTCATTTGTCTTCTTACTTCTTTGTTTTTTGAGTAGTTAATATATTCTTGACTTTAATGCTCTGTCAGATGTGTCACTGGTAAAGATTTCTTCCCACTCTATCAGTTTTCTCTTCACCTCCTCGACTGTTTCTTTTGCTGTACAGAGGTTTTTGAGTATTATGAAGTCTCATTTGTCAAATCTTGACCTTACTTCCTGTGTGGCTGCTGTCTGATTTAGAAAGTCTTTTCCCATGTCTATGTCTTGTAGGTTGTTGCCAAATTTTTCTTTTATTACCTTTAGAGTTTCAGGCTTCACATTGAGATCTTTGATCCACTTGGAGTTGACTTTTGTACAGGGAGAAAGGTAGGGGTTTAATTTTGTTCTTCTACAGATGATGATCCAATTTTACCAGCACCATTTGCTGAAGATTCTATCCTTCCTCCATTGAAGGGTTTTTGTCCCTTTGTCAAATATAAGGTGGCTAAAATTGTGTGAACTCAAGTTTGGATCTTCAATTTTGTTCCATTGGTCAACTGGTTTGTTTTTGTGCCAGGCTGTCTTTATGACTATGGGCCTATAATATAGTTTGAAGTCTGGTAGGAAAATACCCCCCTGTATTAAATTTTTCACTCATGGTTACTTTATCTATTCAGGGACTTTTCTTTTTCCATGTGAATTTAACAACTTTTTTCCAAGTCTGTGAAGAAGCTCATAGGGAATTTTATTGGGATTGCCTTGAATCTGTATATCAGTTTGGGTAAAATGGACTTTTTACTATATTAATTTTTCCAGTCCATGAGCATGGGAGGTCTTTCCATCTTTTGATATCATTTCCAATCTCCTTCTTCAGGAGTTTAAAATGCTTGTTGTAGAGGACTTTGGTATCTTTTGATAGGTTTGTACCAAGGTATTTTATTATTTTTGAGGGTATTGTGAGTGGGAAGATCTTCTTATATTCCTTCTCCACTTGTTTATTGTTGGTGTAAAGAAAGGCTACTGATTTTGGTAGGATAATTTTGTAGCCTGACACTTTACTAAAACACTTAATCTATTTCTAGAAGTTTTCTGGTGGAGTTTTTGCATTCCTTAGGTAAACTATCATATCATCTGCAAAAAGAGAGCTTAACTTCTTCTTTTCCGATTAATACTCCTTTAATTTCCTTCTCTTGTCTTATTGCCCTAGCAAGTGTTTCAAGCACTATATTGAAGAGGAGTGGCGATAGGGGCAGCCTTGCTGGGTTCCCACCTTTAAGGGGAATGGTTCCAATTTTTCTCCATTTAGGATGATGTTAGCTGTGGGTTTGCTATAAATGGCTTTGATCATGTTGAGGAATGTTCCTTTCAGTCCTATTCCCTCTAGGACTTTAAACATGAAGGGATGCTGGATCATGTCAAAGGCTTTTTCTGCATCAATTGAAATGATTGTGTGTTTTTTGTCTTTCAGTCCATTTATGCGTTTTATGCTATTTATTGATTATCTATGTTGAACCATCCCAGCGTTTCTGGTATGAATCAAACTTGATCAAGATGGATAATCTTTTTGATGTTGGTCTGTATGTGATTCGCAAGTATTTTGTTGAGAATTTTTGCATCTATGTTTATTAGTGAGATGGTTCTACAGCTTTCTTTTTTGCTTGCATCTTTGACTGGCTTTGGTATTAGAGTGATCCTGGCTTCATAGAAGGAGTTTGGGAGAATTCCCTCTGTATCCTTCTAAATAGTTTGAGTAGCAAGGGTTGTAGGACCTCCTTAATGTTTTCTCGAATTCTGCTGTGAAACCATCTGGACTGGGACTTTTTTTAGTTAGGAGGTTTTTAATTATGTCTTCAATTTCCTCAAATATTATGGATCTGTTTAAACTGTCAATCTCTTCTTGGTTAAGCTTTGTTGGTTCCCAGGATTTCAGATAGTCATCCATTTCTCTTAGGTTTTCAAATTAGTGGAGCATAGATTTTTGAAGTATTCCCATATGATTGATTGTCTCGATCTTTTCTTTGTCTGTTTTGATGTTTCCCCTTTCATCATGAATACTTTTGTTTTGAAGTTGCTCTGTCTTTTTTTATTATTTTGTTTATTTCTATATGTGTATAAATGTACTGTCTGCATGCAAGTTTGTGCACCCGTGTCGTGCAATGCCGCGGAGGTCAGAAGAGGGTTTCAGATTCCCCTGGAACTGGAGTTCTCCTGGAATTGGAGTTTCAGATGGTTCTCAGTCTCCATTTGGGTGCTGGGGATCGAACCCAGGTCCTCTCTAAGAGCAGTTGGCGCTCTTAACCGCTAGGCCATTTCTCCAGCCCCCTCCCCCCCTTTTATTTTTGGTTAACTTGGCTAGATGTCTATTTTGTTTATTCGTTCAAAGAACCAGCTTTTGGATCCCCTGATTTTATGTATTTTTTCTTTGTTTCTATTCCATTGATTTCTGCTATCCTTTTTGTTATTTCTTTCTGGCTGTTGGGTTTAGGGTTCATTTGTTGTTGTCTCCCAAGTGTTTTAGCTACAGGACAGGTCGTTTATTTGTTCACTTTCTGTTTTGTTTGTTTGTTTGTTTGTTTGTTTTTAAATGTGGGCACTTAGGGTTCTAAATTTCCCTCTCAAGACTGCCTTTAAAGTATTCCACAGGTTTTATTGTGTTGTATTGTCTTTTTCATCCAGTTCCATGAATACTTTTATTTCACTCTTTATTTCTTCTCTGACCCATTAATTGTTCAGGATTGTGTTGTTTAGTCTCAATGTGTTCTTGTAGCTAGGTGGACTTATTCTGGTGTTCATATGTACCTTCATTGCACTGTGCTCTGATAGGATGCATGGAATAATTTCTATCCTTTTGTATTTATTGAAGTTCCTGTTGTGCCCCAGTATGTAGTCAATTTTGGAGAATGTTCTGTGAGGTGCTGAGTAGAAAGTATATTCTCTGGTATTCGGGTAGAATATTCTGTAGATGTCTGTGAGGTCCATTCGGTGTATTGTATTGTTCAATTCTGTTGTCTCTCTGTTTATTTTTTGTCTTGCTGATCGAGCCAAGGGGCTCAGTAGGGTGTTGAAGTCTCCCACTATTAGTGTGTTAGGATTAATCTGTGTCTTGAGGTCCTGCAGAGTTGTGTTTATAAAGTTAGGTGCACCAGAGTTTGGTGCATAGACATTAAAGATTGTGAAGTATTCATGGTTCATTGTTCCTTTGACAAGGACCTAATGTCCCTCTTTGTCTCTTTTTATTAATTTTACTTTGAGCTCTATTTTGTTTGATATTAGGATAGCCACTCCAGCTTGATTCTTGCTACCATTTACTTGGAATATTTTTTCCATCCTTTCACTCTAAGGTGGTGTCTGTCCTTGAGGGCGAATGGGTTTCTTGTAGACAGCATATAGAAGGGTTCAGTTTCCTAATCCATTCTCCCAATCTGTGCCTTTTTATTGGGGAGTTTAGACCATTAGTATTTAAGGTTATTATTGACAGATGTGTGTTGCTTCTTTTTACCTTATTTTTATTTGCATATTTGGTCTAGGTTTATATTTACTCTCTTATGATTTTGCTGCTATCTCTCTTTAATTGCTTAGGGATACTTGCTTCTTTCCTCTGTTCTTTGGATCACTTCGAGGGTTTTCTGAAGTGTTGGTTTCTTTGACATGTATCCTTTCATCTTGCTCATGTCATAAAAGATTTTTCTTTCTCCTTCAACTATGATTGACATTTTTGCCGGGTATAGTAGTCTGGTTTGGCATCTAAAGTCATTTAGTACTGGGAATACTTTGGTCCCCATTTTTCTAGCTTTCATTGTTTGCACTGATAAGTCAGTTGTGATTCTGATGGGTTTCTCCTTATATGAAACTTGTTGTTTTTCTCTTGTGGCTTTCAGTATTTTGTCTTTGTTTTGAGCATCTAGTTTTTTTGTTTTTTTTTTTTTGTTTGTTTGTTTGTTTTGTCTTTTCGAGACAGGGTCTTCCTGTAGCTCTGGCTGTGCATCTAGTGTTTTAACAATTATGTGGCGTGGGGAATTTCTTTTCTGGTCTTGTCTGTTTTGGGTTCTATGTTCTTGTATTTGTATTGGTTTATCTTTTTTCAGATTTGGGAAATTTTCTTCTATTATCCTGTTGAAGATCTGGTCAATATTGTTGTCTTGGGATTCTTCTCCTTCTTCTGTCCCTATGATGAAGAGAGTTGCTTTTTTAGTAGTGTCTCACGTTTCCTGGTTGTTCCTCTCGTTTTTTTTTTGTTTGTTTGTTTGTTTTGTTTTTAATTTTTCATAATCTTTATTGAGCAATCCTGCAGGTCTGATATTCTTTTTTCTGCTTCTTCCACTCTGATTCTGAGGCTTTTTCCCATCCTTTCCTGTTGATTGCATAAATGATCAATTTCCTTTTTCATTTCATTCTGTGATTTCTTTAGTGTTTCCACTTCTTTCTGGAGCCTGTCATTCTCATCTTGTAGGTCCTTGGTTCGTTAGTCATTTTCTTTTTCTTTTCACCATGGGATCTTTTCAGGGTTTCCACTTCCTTCTGGAGTTTGTCATTTTCTCCCTTTAGTTCTGTTCTTTCCAACGTTTGTCATTATCTCCCTCTAGGTCCTTTTTGAGTTTTTCAATCTCTCCCCTTATTTCTTTCCAACAGTTTTCATTATCACTCTCTTGCTATTTCTTAAGTTTTTCATTCTCTTCCCTTAGTTCTCTAATTTCTTTGACTATGTCCACAATAGTTTTTCTAAAGTCCATGTCTTGGTTTCATTCTAGGGATATCTTGTTGTAGGAGTCTTCTGTAGGGTTGGTAGAGTTCCATTTGGATTTCTTATGAGATTTTCCCATGTTGGTTTATTTTTGTGTGTCTTTGGCACGTGAATTTTTTTTTGTTTGTTTGCTTGTTTCTTTGGGTTCTGGTATATCAACGTTGGGTGCACAGCTAGATCCTGTGCACTACCACTTCCCTAGGCTGGTCTTCTTCAGGTTTGTGTTCTGCAGGACATGGGTGAAGCCCGCTTGCCCAGCAGGGTGCATGCTGGTCTTGTGCTGTGTGGTGTGGTTAACTCCACCCATGTCACATTCTAGAAACAGAAGGTTGAAGGTCCTAGGTGATACTGTTTCCATGGGGCACAGGGTTGCCCAAAGCTCTCAGGAAGGCAGGCCTCACTTGGTATTTTGCAAGTTGGCATTCTACAGGACACAGGTGAAGTCTGCTCACCCAGCGGGGTGAGTGATGTTCTTGCATTGCGTGGTGTGTGGCTAACTATACCCATGTAGCAAGCTGGGACTGGAAGGTTGCAATGTCCAGGGCGATTCCAGGCATCTATGGGGCACAAGGGTGCCCATAGTCCCCAGGAAGGCAGCCCTCACCTTGTCCTTTGCAGGTTGGTGTTCTGCAGGACACAGGTGAATTCCACTCACCCAGCAGTGTGCATGCTGGTTTTGTGCTGTGTAGTTCAAAGCTAACCAGCTACACCACTTTTAAGAAAGCATACAACATTCCCACTCTGCCTAAGGGTGTGTGCTTGATGTATGTGTTTTGACAAAGAAGAAATACAGACATTATTTTGTTGAAATAAGCCTGGGATATTCCACTCTGATGAACTAGACATCAGAATTGAACCTTATGGAAAAGGAGGATCCCAGAGCTTTACCTGGTGTTGAAAGGTTTCAGGCATACCCTAGTGACCATGGAAATCTTGGCATTTCCCTTTTTGTCCTTAGAGACCTCACACTGCCCTCTTTACTATGGTGGCTTAGAGATTCCTCCTGTGACCAAGGTCCCTGACAAATACTTTTCCATTCAATGAATACTCAGAACACTGCTTTTAGCCCAAGGTGAAGATGATACCAAGATGAAACCTAAGATAAGTTCAGGCCATCGGCCTTGAAGCTGATCAACAGAAATGGAATGTCTCTGCTTTTTTCACAGATCACAGCTGAATACAATCTTGCGGACTCATCAAAGCTCAGGTCACTCACTCAGCATGTTGGAAGAGTGTTCTGACTGCTGCCTGGCCTCCATAATGTTCGACTAAAGGTATGGTATTTGTAAATGGGAATAAAGCTTCAAAGATAACGAGCCAGTTCTGTAACTTTCTTCACTATCCAAGGTAACCTGGACCTTCATATTTGCCCAAGCAATGCCGGGTCTATTTATTTGCCAAAATTGGCAAGGAGCATTTGTTCTAAGTAAGGAGGTTCAGCAATTTACCTTTTCCCAAATGATTTTTGCTTTCCCAAATGAAAACTTTGCTTTCCCAAAAGCAAGTTGTGAGTGTATCTTAATCCACTGACTTCTCTTGTCTCCTTAAATATCTGTTTAGTCCTACATGCTCAGACCTGCTTCAATGAACATAAGCTGAAGGAGGACCCAAGCTGAAGACTACCATGGAGCCTCTTATAAGATTTCTAAGAGTGCTGCTATGCTTGCCATAGGTTCATGGAAGGTACATATATTCTAGACTGTAACAGAGAACTGGAATCTGATGAGTGAGTGCTGGGACTTTCCTTCACTATAAAAGATAGCTCAGGTAAAACAGTCCACTCTCTCTGGAGCTGTTGACTTGGACTCTGGTCAATTCTGGCTGTTTCCTTTCATGGGCTGACAGTTTGTCCAGGAATAACCTTTTGATCCTACTAATGAAGAACAAGCAATTAGATATATAGGTATTTAAGCAGCACTAATAGTTATGGTAGGTTACTTTAGCATAGACACATGTTTGGATATGTTAATCCATGAATTACAATTTTCCCCCCTGTTAAATATGACAGGGTCTTACTGTGGCTTATAACATCTATAAGTGATAATCCGTGTTACAAGCATCCTTCGTGCAAAACAAATCTGTAGGCTGTTGTGCCCAACCCCACATACCCACCATCCAGTGGGGGGTGACAGGTGTTTGTTCAATCAAGTTGTTCCAATGAGTGTCCCCCAGACTACATCGCTGTAGTTTCACATTCACCCCAATTGCAGCCTTACATTCTACCATGTACCCCTCTTCTGCAGGATTGTTCCCTAGGCTTTAAAAAAGGGGCACAGGTGGATGAGAATATAGGGAACAACCTGCGGAAGAGGGGGCGTGGTAGAATGTAAGGGCTGCGATTGGGGTGAATGGTGAAACTACAGCAATGTAGTCTGGACACTCATTTGATCAACTTGATTGAACAAACAACCTGTCACCCCCCACTGGATGGTGGGGCTGTAGGTGTTTGGGCACAACAGCCTGCAGATAGGTTTTGCATGAAGGAAGCTTGTACTCATGGATTATCACTTATAGCTAAAAATGAAAAAAAAAAACTGAGAGAAAGATGCAGGACAGTTATGGCAGAATGCATGATCTGGGATGGGGTGGGGGTGGGGGGGAGGGAAAGGGAAATAAGCCTGAACTGAATTGGAAAAATGTATGAAATGCACAAAGCATCAATAAAAACTAATTAAAAAAAAAGATAGCTCAGGAAACTCATTTTCTGCTAAGATTGACTGAAAACTCCCTTATTCTTACTCATGTGAGACATTCTTTTCTAAAAAATAAGGCCTTACACATTCCTCTTCTGTCCAAGGAGGCTTTGATTTTGCTCTTCTGACAGAAGGGTCTTCTCACATTCCCCTTCTATTCATGTGGGCATCAGGCAAGCCTTGGATCTCAAGGGGGGACTGAAAAACAATCCACTATCAGAGATAAACCTCTGGCCAAAGCGAAATGATGCTTTCCCCTTCTGCCCACCTGGGCCTCAAACATCGGGCACAAAGAGGCTGAGATATTTCTAATCATCTCAGTGGGTGCGTAGAGCTACTTCTATGTAAGAGGTGTTTGGATTTATCACTTCTCCTGAAAGGGACATCAGAAATTCCCCTTCTGCTCACAAGGACATCTGGTGTTTCCCATGTAAGGAAAGCAGAATTAAAAGTAGGACCCTTTACTGAAGAGGGTTTCAAAGTATCACCTGTGCCTAAACATACCTCAAATATTCCCATTCTTCCAAAATGAGCATCAGACCCTCCTGCTTTCGTAAGAGGAACCAGAGGACAAAGGAGTCTCAGACTTTGTTTTTATGCCTAAGTGGAAAATCGATATAAGATCTATGTGATGGGGACTGAGCCCTCCCATTTCAACAAAGGAGACTCACATCTTCTGTCTTTTATATAAAAAAAAAATATGCCACAGAGCTTCCGAATTTGTCCAAAAGTTCCTCAGCTGTGCCCTTATCACCAAGGAGGGCTTCCATTTTCCTCTTCTAATTAAAGTGGACTCATTACAGAACTGAAGGTCCTACTACATTTCCCTTCATCCCATGAGGAATTCAGATCACTCTGGATAAAAATACCAAATCCAAGTATAGATAGCAGAACCCAGAACACACTCAAATGCATCAGGCAGAAACCACTATGTGTGGCCCTTGAATTCATTTACAGACCTGAGCAGCTGAACACAAGTCTGAGGAAGTGACCTAATTGGAGACAGACATCCAGACTTTTTTTTTAATGTAATTTTTATTGATGCTTTGTGCATTTCATACATCATTTTCCAATTCAGATCAGGCATATTTCCCTTTCCCTCCCCCCCCACCCCCACCCCATCCCAGATCATGCATTCTGCCATAATTGTCCTGCATCTTTCTCTCAGTTTTTTTTTCATTTTTTAGCTATA
>VZQC01014654.1:315417-348365 GCA_009823505.1 Rhizomys pruinosus
ATAAGTGATAATCCGTGTTACAAGCATCCTTCGTGCAAAACAAATCTGTAGGCTGTTGTGCCCAACCCCACATACCCACCATCCAGTGGGGGGTGACAGGTGTTTGTTCAATCAAGTTGTTCCAATGAGTGTCCCCCAGACTACATCGCTGTAGTTTCACATTCACCCCAATTGCAGCCTTACATTCTACCATGTACCCCTCTTCTGCAGGATTGTTCCCTAGGCTTTAAAAAAGGGGCACAGGTGGATGAGAATAAAAACAGTCTACACTCTCTCTGGAGCTGTGAACTTGGACTCTGGTCAATTTCTGGGCTGTTTTCCTTTCATGGGTGAACAGTTTGTCCAGGAGTAACCTTTCATCCTACTAATGAAGCACAAGCCCTTAGAATATATAGGTACTTAAGCAACACTAATAGGTATGGTAGGTTACTTTGCATAGACACATATGTTGGATGATATGTTGATCCCTGAATTACATTTTTTTCCCCTGATTAAACATATGACAGGGTCTTACTGTGGTTATAACATCTCCTAACCTGTAGAGGTGTAAAGTTTGTGGCATCAGCCACGGGGTATTCCTCCACGGAGAGAGCCCCAATAGCCAATTAGGTTTGGTATATACAGGCATTATGGCTTGCCACTGCTGCACAGATTTTCCAGGCAGATGAGGGTAGTTTGGTGCTGACGGTGGAGTCTTGCTGACTCAAGGAAACCTATATATTGCTTTATTGGTTTACGTGGCCCTTTGTAACCTCTCTGGCCTTCCACGCGGCCTCTGTAACTTGCATGTTGCGGTCTAAAATACATCCCTCCCAGTTAACGTCAGGTCATTGCAGCAGGAGTCTTATTGCCTCTCCTCCTGCCGGTATCCCAACTTAGAGGCAAGGAGGCTCTTACATTTTGTGGGGCCCTGGATCCCCTGGCCAACATCCCCATGGTAGAACAATCATCTGCTGAATTTCAGAGTCCTGCATTAATATAACTTTTGCCAAGTGCATAGCCCAAGGACTTTTATTATTTATTTGTGTTCTGAAACAGAGCTATATCCTTTCACACTTCTTATGTCTGCTAGTCATTAAAGAGGATTTTTCTGGTTTTATAGAGATTACCTCTTCTCTATAATAGTCTGTCTCCAATTTACAGTTGGAGAAACGACTCATCATGCATATTTCTCCTTGTTCTACTGGGGGCGGCGTGGCAAGAAGTCTCTCTCATATCAAAACCTTTGGCGCACCTCAGAGGTATTACAGTTTTCATTAGGACTCATTCATAAACTAGTTGCTTTTACTGTAGGATCCACAAAGGGTCGATGTTTATGCCCAATCTTGAGGCTTTCTTACCTTTCAATGTTCCGATGGGGTCAACCTTTTAGCTGGACATCTTTTGGTACATCTACTCATGTTAAGCTGTATTTTCTTTCTCCAGCCCGTTAAGTTGGTGACATTTTGTCCTTTGGAACAAAGAATATACTTTTCCCGTAGTAGTTTTAGACTTTGAATTGCACAGGTTTTGACGAAAAGGCTTTCATGTCTGGTTCTATAACCCCCCCTTCCTTTTTTTGAACCAATGAGTCTCAACAGAAGCCAGTTGTTTCATACTACATAGGGTGGAATCAAGGCACAGATTTTCATCACAATTCACCCAGTTGTTTTGGTGTGGACGTGTGTGATTAACTTGGAAGCAAAACTTAAATTTTACGTTAAATCTTCTTAAAGAGAATGCTACAGGTGATACTGTCACAACAGAGAAATTAGAGAAGAACATGTATGTGCCAATCCCCAAAGGTATTGCCTATCAGATTTTTAAGTAAAACAATTGTGGACAAAAGCAAAATATATCTACATTTAACTAGGATGCATCACAGTTTTTATCACAGTCTATAACACCAATGTTGTTTTATATTACACAATATTTACTTTACTAAAAGTCTAAAATACCTGTATCCTGCAGACCGTGTCTAGGTGATGAAAAACTGTGGTTTACTTGCTGAAACTCTAATCAATTAAATTGGGCCATTAATCGAACTGTAGTACCCGCTGCCCTCTCCACCCACTCCCCCCTTTCCCAATTCACCATTTCAGTCTATTTTTGATGCAGTTATTCTTGTTGTTCTTTTTTCATATGCATTCCCTCTCCTAAAGAATATTTATATCTGTAGTGTTGTAGCCTAGCGATCCACATATGAGGGACAACATTTGTCGTTTGTTTTCTGGGACTGTGTTACTTCACTTAACATTATGTCTTCCAGCCTCCATCCATTTACCCTGCAAAGTTCATGATGTTGTCCCTCTTTACCCTGTTTTATCGACACTCCATGTGAGACATGTACCCACATTTTCTCTATCCACTCGTTCAGTAGGGCACTGGGTTGGCTTGCAGTTTTGCTATTGGAACAGACTGCAATAAACTAGCGTGCATGTATCTTTGCCAGTAGAAGTGTGTCTCGTGGCGTATATACCCACGAGTGGTATGAACTGGGTCCCAAATGGTATCTAGGCTCCAATTGCGAGTCTTCTTAATCGTATCCACACTCGCTTCCTCAGTGGTGTGTACCAAGTTTACCATTCCACCAGCAATGGCGGATGAGTTTTCCCTTCCCCGCAACCTCTCCGCACTGCAGTATCACATTCGGTCACTCTCTCCTAGCTTGTGTTCTGAGTCCATAGCCAGGTCTCTACCTCTGGACTACGGTTGATCTCTAGCCCCCTCCCGTTTAATTTAGCACTTCCCTTATTATCGAAGATGTTGACACAGGTTTTAGACTGGTTTCTCAGCCATCGTCTTATCCTCTCCTGGCTTGTGAATTCTTATTCAGATCTTTGCTCCATCCTTTTGAGTATTCTGACTCTTGTTTTCTTTCTCTTTGTTCTTTGATTCACTTGGTATCCTCTGGAACATTTAATCGCTTTGTAGATGTTTTGCTGTGAGCGGTTTCCTCCCACTCTGGGGTCTTCTCCTCACTCCCTTTATTGCTTGCCTTTGGATGATACAGGACGCTTTTGAGGTTACTCCCTTTATGAGGTCCATTTTAATTGTCGATCTTATTTCTTGTGCAGCTGCTGTGATTTAGTTGTTGTTGTTCCCATTCCTCCTCCTTGTTTATGGAGTATGGACTTGTCTACTTTTCAATTTTGTTGCTATATTGGATATTGGAAGCCAAAGCACTCTTTTCTTCTTGTTCTGAAGGTTCTCCAAAAAAAAGAGTCCACTTGGATTCTCACTGATGGCGGGCGGGGGGGGGGGTTATGCCTGATCTAGCCCACGCGCCGGCAGCCTGCCCAAAGTCGCAGCCGCACTGGCCTTGTCCCATCTCTCTGGACCCTCTGGCCCAGTGCCCGGTTCCCGCCCACAAGGCCCCAGACCCGGGAAGAACCCAGCTCCCAAGCTCCTTGCCCAGGTGTCTTCTGTGTAGCCTGCCCTAAGGCGCAGCCACACTGGCCTTGTCCCGACTCTCCAGACCCTCTGGCCCAGTGACCGGTTCCTGCCCACAAGGCCCCAGAGGCGGGAAGAACCCAGCTCCCAAGCTACTTTCTCAGGTGACTTCTGGGTAGCCTGCCCAAAGGCATTCCACTGTACAAGGTGGGCAGGGACCTTTATTTTAAGTCCAAAAGAGCTCTGAAACTTCCTACTCTGCACAACCAGATACAGTAGTTTCCCTCTATGAAACAGGAAGCTTCACCTATTTACCTTCTGGAACATCATACTTTTCCCTTGCCTTGTTGTGGATTTACCTACCTTCTCTGTGAAGGTATGCCTCATATTGTCTGCTCTAACCTATGGTAGTCATTAACTGACTTCTGTGCCCCTTGATACATGCATTCAATTGATTCATCCATGCTCCTTTAAGTAGTGGAGTCACAGACCACCCCCTCTTCCCAAAAATATGTCAGATATACTAAATTTGAAGGATTGCATTTGAGGGTATTGTATGTCCATCTAACATGGCATCATCTGATTAAGGAGGCATCATAAATTTGTCCTCTGCACACAGAGACCTCACATGTACACACAGTGACCAAGGGGGCCTGGGAGATTCCCCTTCTCATCAAGGTAACATTGGTTTGTTCTGGTTTTGATGTTCTAGAACCCAAGAGCATCAGGCAGAGTCTGGATCCTGAGTCATCAGTCATTAAAACAGTCTTCAGAAATGGGGAGATCCCATCCTTTGTGCCCAGAATTTTACCATTGAAAACAAACTTGAAGAGGCCACAGAGCCAGGGACAGCCACTCAGGGTGTTGGAACAGTGCTCACATTGCTGCTTGACCTGATGCCACATATGATAGAGATATTCTTTTGTTAGTTTTATTGTTGATTGTTGTTGTTATTGATGTTTAAGTGTAGAAAATAATATCTTGTGTTTTCCCTGTTGTGTTAAAATGCCTCCTGGCATTGAGTATCAGCAACTAGTTCTTAAAGACTTCACATTTTCTTTCTTTTTTTTTTTTTTTTTCAGTCTTTTCGAGACAGGGTCTCCCTGTAGCCACTCTAACTATAAGAGCTTGCTAGATTGTGCCTCCACCTCAGTGACCTGCAGGACTGTAGAGGGACTTTCTAGGTCTCCCATATGCTATCGCACCACACCAGTTGCAGCTCTCATGATCGCAGGAGATGACACCCATGCGGAAGAAGAAGGCTGTTCTGATTCCATCAGGGCACAAGCACTCATGACAGGCTGTGTCTGGTTCCCAGTAAAGGTGCACATCTCAGGGGGTGGGATACGAGGCTGAGATCCTTGCTGAGCTAACATTCTGCCGCATGTCCAGTGCCTGTGCAGAAGCCCATGTTTTTAACTGGTTAATTGTGCCTGGACTTTTGTGAGCTTCTAACAAGAAAAACTGTGAAACAGTTTCATATACTTCCCTGCCAATTGGAAAGGAATAATGAATTCGACAAAGTGAAATTTAAGTCCATGAGTTTTTTAATGTTTAATTTTGTTAATCCTTTGAATGGATCTGTGTGTGATGGATTTGTGTAGAGCTTTGTGTTCAGTTGAGCAGGGGAGAAGACACGGGGACCATCACTCCTTCACTGTCTACATAGGATCCAGGGTCAAATTTAGGTCACAGGATTGAATTCAGTTCTACATGCTTGGAAGCCAGACACTATTCGCCACTGTGCCTTGTTGCAAAGTGAGGTCTTAAAGGGGCGGGACACTTTTTTAAAAAAGGTGCTGCAGGATCCTGCAGAGTGAGTCTCCTTTCCAGAACACTGCTTCTGTCCTTCCCTTGGGTGGAGAACGTTCACTACCACGTGTCAACCTCTTCACTCAACTGGAGCTGATCTTGCAGCAACAGGCTGGACTTGGGCAGCAGCAATCCTGGTGGTGAGTTTTCTGCTGCACCTGTTTGGAAGGGCACCATCTATCAGACCTGTGCCCTTGGAAGACATGACCAGCTTAGCTTACTTGTATGTGTCTACATCTCAGAGACTTGCAGTGTTGTGAAGAGATTTAGTAATTCTTGGAATGGGTGCAGGCTCCACTTGGAGCTCTCCTGAACCCAGGAGATGACGCCCGCCCACAAGAATCCTGTTCATATTCCAGCAGGGCACAAGGGTACACGGTAGGCTATGCCACGTTCCCAGTAAGGGTACCTGTCCCACGAGGGTTGACCTGCTGTTAGGACGCGTGCTGAGTTGGGGTTCCAGGCTGGAAAGCTGGCTCATGCTCAGTGACTGCGCAGAGTTTCATTGGCGCACGTGTCTCCTCGTGACCTTCTAACAGGGAGGAATTGGAAAGTGGGATCCTATATCTCCCTGTCAACTGGAAAGAAAAAAGATATCTTCAAACTAAATTTGTAAAGTTAAAGTCCATGGCATTTCTTTAAATGCTTTAAAATATTTATTCTCCTGTGTGTGTGTGTGTGTGTGTGTGTGTGTGTGTGATAGATGCGTGTAGTGTTGTGTGTGTTCAAGTATGTAGGGCAGAGGACACTGAGAAGTCCGTTTCTCCTTCAGCCTGTAAATAGGGTTGAGGATTTAATTTCCAGGATTGAATTTAGTTGTGCAGGTTTGGGAGCCAGAGCCTTAATCCACCACTGAGGTCTGTGGCAAACTCTGCCATTGAAAGGGGCAAGACATTTAAAAAATGTTGCTGCAGGGTCCTTCAGAGTGAGTCTCATTCCCAGAGCACAGCGTATGTCCTTCCCTTAGGAGGAGAACATGAACTTCCACTGCCTCGTAATGACCTCTTCCACTCAATTGGTGCCTATCCCGGAGGCACAGGGCATACTTGGGCAGCAGCAATCCTAGTGGTGAGCTTTCTCCTGCACCTTTTGGGAGGGCACAGTCTATTAGACTTGTGCCCTAGGAAGAACTGGCCAGCTTGGCTTGCTTGAATGTGCCTACATCTCAGAGATTTGAAGGGTTGTGAAGGGACTTGATAATTCTCAAGAATGGGAGCACGCTGCACTTGGAGCTCTCCTGAACCCAGGAGATGAGACCCGTGTACTAGACTTCAGTTCATATTCCAGCAGGGCACGAGGGCACGGTAGGCTGCGACACATTCCCAGTAATGGTGCATGTCTCACGAGGGTTCACCCACTGTCAGGTCGCATGCTGAGTCAGGGTTCCAAGTGGACGGCTAGCACTCATGCTCAGTGACTGCTCAGCGGCTCATGGGTTGGGAGTGCTTGGTACACATGGCTCCTTGTGAGCTTCTAACAGGGAGATACTAGACAGTAGGATCCTATATTTCCCTGGGAACTGGAAAAGAATAATGAATTCCACAAAATAAATTTTAAAGTCCCTTCTGTGTCTTAAAAGGCTTTAAAATGTTTTATTATCGTGTGTGTGTGTGTGTGTGTGTGTGTGTGTGTGTGTGTGTCCATGTATGCAGGTCAGAGGACAATGAGGAGTCAATTTCTCCTTCAGCCTGTACACAGGCTCGAGGATCAGATTTAGGTTCCAGGATTGAAATTAGTTATACAATTTTGGGAGGCAGAGCCATTATGCACCACAGAGCCCTGTTGCAAAAGTAGCCTTTTGGAAGGGGCAGGGAACACACAGGAAGACAGGAATTAATGCAATAACCTGCACATTTTGTATACCAAGAAGACGTGAAAGTGATGAGGCAGTGTCTGCACTTTCCATCACTGCAAAGGTTACCTAAGACTTTCATCTTCTTCTGTCCAACATATGTTCCTCTGTCCCTCACAAACAGGAATTTCTCCTATGACAGATAATTTGGAACTAAACCTTCTGATATGAGGACCTTAGAAATTCAGCATCTGACAGGGAGAGCTCAAAGCTCATTCCGTTCCCCTGGGACCTTACACATTCCCACTTTGATGAACAGGTTATCACACTTTCCCCTCTGTGAAGTGTTCACTAAGACGCCCAAGCTCTACCCAAGTGTTGCTCAGATAAGTCTCTCAAGGGAAGCTGACTGAGGGCTGTCATGTAGTGTGTCATAATAATTCTAGGCTGTAGCATAGCCTGCTGTAAATAACCACATTTATGGATATTCCAGATTCAACCATGTACTAGACACCAATGAAGCTGTGTTCAGATAGTCTTACACTTCATGAGGAAGCCATGGACATTGAAGTTTGTCCCAGGGTTGCCTGTTCTTTTCTTACACTGGACACAGATTGCAGTTGTGATTCTTACTTATTCTGAGACGGCATGTAAGAAGTTGCCTTTACAGATGGGTCTAAAGCATTTTAAATCAGGGTTCCAAAGACAAAGGTATGTTTCATAAAGAGGAGTTCTGAGTTCAGTGTGGTGAGATGGTGTAGCTCTGAGTTTATTTAGGGACAGGGATAAGCTTTAGGACCTCTTGATTTCACAAGATGTTGGAGATAATGGCCTTGGGTCTGAGAAAATAGAAGTTAGTTCAAATGACTTTCTAAATAGAATATCAATTGTTCAGGCATTAAGGTCTGTATTCCAAACCTTTTGATAAATTTTCAATTTTGAGATCGTGAAACTAACAATGGGATGATATATGTGTATTCCCACAGGTAAAAACAACAATGTAAATGTCTGAAAATGTATGGCATTGGCTGTGCAGGATGGACCAGGAAATTCCAGCAGAGAGGCTGACCCATCTGAACATTAAAAGGAAGAGGAACCTCAGACTGCATGAGTCACAGACACTGAGCGTCTCTCTGAATTCTGTTTGGGATAACTATTTATAATGTGCCCTAATGAAGTTTGCCTTCCAGATGCTAAGAAATCTTCCTACCTTTCCCTTTTATAGGAAAAAGTAAAACATGATGGTAATGAGGTCATTCCCTAACTGTAAATTAGAGCCAACTGTTATAGTGGTAATTTCATATAATACAGGTGTTAATACTTTAATTGACTGATAGACATAGGAACTGTGAAAGGATAATTCTCTATTCAGAGCCAAGTATAATAGTATAGTCTTTATAAGCTGTGTAATTAAGCAAAATATATTAATGCAGGAGAGCTCTGATATCAGAAATGGATTATTCTGCCAAGGAGATGTTGGCTAGGGGATCCTAAAAGATAAAGGTCTTTTGCCTATAAACTGGGATACCTGTAAGAAGAGTGGTGGTTAAGCCCTGCCACTGAAGACCTGGTGTAAGCATGGGAAAGTTGTATTGAGACCACACTTGCAAATGTACAGTTGGTCACTGAAATGCCAGAGAGTGTTACCAAAGGCCACTAAAGCAATGAAGCAAAATATTGGTCTCCTTGAGTCAAACGAGACTCCTCCATCAGTATCACCTACACCTCAACTGCCTGGAGATATTGCACAGCCAGTGGCAGCCATATGTCCATATATCCCAAATCTAATTGGCAATTAGCTCTCTCCTTGGAGGAATAATTAATGGCTGATGCCATAAGCTTACATCCTCTAGTGGTGAGGAGATGCTATAATCCACAATAAGAACTTGTCACCCTTTACAGAAAAGCCACAGTTCACGGATTAGTATACCATCCAAACATCTGTGTCTATGCTCACAACTTAACTTGCCATAATAATTAGTATTGTTTAAATACCTGTATATCTAATTGTTTGTGCTTCATTAGTAGGATTAAAAAGGTGACCTTGGATAAATGGTCAACCCATGAAAGGAAACAACCTGAACAGACTAGAGTCCAAAATGACATGTCCAGAGAAAGTAGACTGTTTTGCTTCTCACCCACTTGTGCCCCTTTACCAAAGCCTAGGGAACAACCTGTGAAAGAGGAGACATGATAGAATGTAAGGGTGTCGGAGATTGAGGTGAATTGTGCTACTACAGCAATATAGACTGGAATCTTATTTGATCAACATGCTTGTGCATACAAGCTTCTCCTATTGGACTATGGGAACATTGGGTTGTTCAAAATTTGGACATAGATACTTGCTAATTGGTTTTACATGAATGTTACTTACAGTCATTGCTTATGCTTGACAATTGGTTCAATTCATAGTTGGGTTTTTTTTTTATATTAATTGGCCTTAGGGTGAAAATAAAGTTTCAGATCTGACCTGCCAACATTGCCTTGCACTCAAAACAGGCTTGAGCAGATGGCTATTCAAAACTCAGGTTCCTTTGGGCTGTTAGCCTCGCCCATGTGCTCCCCTGCCTCTCAGAAAACTAATATAAAAAATTTAAAGGGCGAGAGTTAGGAAAATTGAGTTAAGATGGGTAGCATTCTAATCCAATGGGACCTCCCTGGGAATACACATGGGGTGGGATGTAGTGACGAAAAGGTTAAGGAATTGTCCCTGGGAGTTGAGTCATGCTGTCTATATAACTAGATATTTTGGAATAAAATGCTCTCTCTATTTGGACCTTAACATGCATCCATGTGGTGTGCTTTCCTTCCTGTGTTTTCCACATGTTTCATCCTGGGAATAAATGGGACACCCCACAGGTGGGAGGGGTGGCAGTCTAAATTTGACTAAGATGTATTATATAAAATGCACAGAACTCAATAAAAATTTGAAATCTAAAAAAATGTTTTTCATTTTGAATAGCATATTATTTCATAACATTTTTATTTCCCTTCTGAAAACAGAAAATAAAATAACAAATTTAATGTAGCAATACATGTTGGAGAGAACAACAACAAAAGAACTGAAAAAAATAAAAACCTCTGGAAAGACTCAGAAAAAGATGCAAGACATGTATGGCAGAGTGCAGGGACTTGGGTGGGATAGGGGGCATGGAAAGGGAAACAACTCTAGATTCAATCGAGAAATGATGTATGACCTATGGAAAAAGTTTAATAATAATAACAAAATGGAAAAAATAATAAATAAAATAGGCTTTACCTTGAATGGGGGATGGGGTGAAATTTTAGTTTAATGTGATCTAAGGTATTATATAATTTGAAAATGCATATAAACTGTGGGGAACTTGCACCTCGACAGGCTAAAGGAAATCATGAGTATATAAATAGTTTTTTCAGTTTCTACTTAATCTTTTTAAAATATTCACCCATGTCCTCTCAAATATATGTTCAGACATACAATAGATAATTGATAGAATCAATTGGAAATAAATTTGTCAATATGGTATGGTTTGTTTCAGGGAGGTTCACTTTACTTTTATATATTTAATTTTTCCTTTCTGTACATTCAAAATTCATTTAAACATGGCTTCTCACAAAATACTTGGCATAAATGAATTTCAAATATTTACAGCAAGTATTAAAATTAGTTTCTTTAGTTTAATATTAAAAAATGTTCTTTGGTAGACAGGGAAGGTCTGAGTCTCTACAACTAAATGGAAAAAGCAAGATGCACCCTTTCTTTTGGTGGTAAGTCTCAGTTCTTCATGGGTAGATGGAGATGATATATTGCTTTCTTTTTCACAGTTAGTAGGACTGAGTTTCCTTGGTCTGAGATGTGCAATTTCTGGGCAATGTTGGGACCTTTCCACTACTACTTATAACCATGCGTACCTCAGGTTGTATTATTGTGAACAAATGAATGTCAGACTTTCTCCTCCCTAATGAGGTTAAAACATTCTATATCAAACATTCCCCTCATCCCTAAGGGGTCCAAAACATCCAGCATCAAAGGAGAGCACAGGCCTCCTTCTGTGTAAGGATAATGAAGACTTTCCTCTTTTGTCACTGGGGCCTCAAGTAGGCCCCAGTGACAAAACCTCTAAATAAAGGTTTCTGAGATTCCTCCTACTGCCCAAGTATGCTCAGACATTCCATATCTGTCCAAGGAGGTCTAACACATAGGTTATCTCTTTTTATATAATTTTTTTTAATTTCTTTTTTAATTTTTTCATTTTTTTTTATTTTTTATTTTATTTTTCTCTGTGTGCATGAATGTACTGTCTGAATGCAGGTCTGTGCACCCATGTCGTGCAATGCCACAGAGGTCAGAAGAGTCTGTCGGATTCCCCTGGAACAGGAGTTCTCCTGGAATTGGAGTTTCAGATGTTTCTCAGCTGCCATGTGGATGCTGGGTATCGAACCCAGTTCCTCTGCAAGAGCAGTTGGTGCTCTTAAACACTAGGCCATCTCTCCAGCCCCCACATAGGCTATCTCTTTATAGTGCCTGAAAACATCTGCTTAACTATTTGTGGGAATTGAACCACTTGCTGAAGACAGCCAGGGACATTTGCCATCTACTCAACAGTCCCTATAACCTTAGCCTTTTTTCCCAGAAGGTATTGTTTAATTATATTATATGCATAACATATCATATATAATAAAATTTGAATATATACATATTGCATTATAGCAATACTATAATTTATAGCTCTACATTTGCATAGTGAATTCTTTATTAATATATTGAAGAAGAATAATTTTGATGTATTAATAGATTTATTAGGAATCACAGTGTAAAATTTCACTTATTTATTTTAGTAACATATTTAATTTAATAATAGTATTATCTTTAATAATTAATTTAATATTATTCCATGTATTCATTATGTAAAAGGAAAACATGAAACATTTTTTCTGGCAAAAACTCAGAACTGAGGCCCTGTGGTTATTTTTCCCACTTGCTCATTCGATCTAAAGGCTCTCTGAGTACAGTTGAAACATTGATTTCATGGGATTCCTCATCAGAAAGTCAGAGAATGCTGATGAGAACCAAATGATATGCCTTTGTCCTGTTGAGCTTGCTGTGCCTGGGGATAGAGACAGTGGATAACAGGAAAGTCACTACACCTAGGCGGGCATGTGTTTAATATCAAGTACTCTACAAGAGAGAAGGCTGGAGTGGAGAGGGGCTTAGAGCAAAGAAGCAGTGTTGTGACTTCTAACGGGTGTGCCCTGGCATGACTTGTGTGTTTAAACTAAGCACAAAACTTTACCTTGGAAATTCCCTGGTAATCGGCACTTTACTCTTTCCCCTGTGATTTCTATGAATCTCAGAGGTGCACTGTTTAATTTTAATGAATTTCTCAGTGGGGTTGTGTCCTGGGGAGACAGGGAAAGTCTCTCCTTTGAAGTGATGTATTGGGCTGGGTGAGTATCTGCGGATGAACATAATTATTGACTCTCAGTCAGTTCTCTGAGTACGTCACAGTCCCACACAGAAACAGATCCATGGAGGACATTTTGCAAGGGAGGTAGTTCTGAAAGGATGGCAGGTTGAGTACTGTAGGTTGGCAGGGTTTACCCCCAACCAAGGCTTGCCGGCTGGGGAAAATTTGGACCCCTGCCTTCCTGGGATCCTCTCCTTGTCTCTTTTCCTCTGGGAGATCCATCACTTTCTTGGGAATTCGTAGAGATCTCTCTGTGTCTGCCAAACCTGTTGCCAATTCTGCAGCCCAATGGCCTGTGGAAGGCAGGGGCCTGGGGCACGTGATGGCTCCTTTATCTTCAGACCTTAACCAAAAGGGACAGCCCGTCCAGACTACCGAGTCACATTCCCAGGCCACCAGGGAGGGTCTCTCTTTGCCTGAAGATGTTCTGCTACTTCAAAAGTGACACGTTCACATAACTGGTGCTTATTTTGCAGGCACAGGCTGGTCTTGGGCATCAGCAACTCTGGTGGAAAATGTCCTTCTGCACTTGCTAGGAGGGTTTGGGTCATGAGACTGGGCCACTGCAAGACATGGCCAGTTTGGTTTCCTTTAATTTTCCTTCCCGTAGCTGACTTGCAGGGCTATAGAAGAACCTGCTGCTTATATCGAATGGGAATGTGCCCCAATGGTTGGGACTCTCCTATGCCCAGAAAGTGGCACATGCTGGAGGAGAAGAAGCAGGTTCTGATTCCAGCATGGCATGAGGTCTATGGCAGGTTTCCAGTAGCTGCGCATGGCTCACGAGGTGGCATCCACAGTTGGGATCTGTGCTGAGCCAGGGTTCCAGGCCTGAAGGCTGGCACATGTGCGTGCCTGTGCAGAGTTTTCTGGGTTGGGAGTGCTGAGAGTTCCTGGCTCCTCTTGACCCTCTAACAAGAAAAAACTGAGAGCTGGGCTTATTTATTTCCCTGGAAACAGGAAAATAGTAATAACTCCTATGATGTAAAGTTGTTTGTAAAATTAAATGCATGTTTAAAATGTTAAATGTCTACATGTGTGATGGATGTCTGTAGAGCAAGTGGGCACTCCTGTGTACAATTCAGAGGACAACTATGCAGTCCATTTCTCTTTCAATCTCTACATAGGATCATTGGTCAGAAATAGGTTCCAGAATTGAATTCAGTTCCCAAGGCTTGGGGGCAACATCCTTCATCCACCAAGAGCCCTGTTGCAACTAGACACTTGGATGGGGCAGCGACCTCACTGGGGCATGGAGCCCACATCAGAGGCTGCTGACATGCACCTTCTGCATTGCCAAGAAGAGGTGGAAGCTGATGAGGCAGCTAAAGTGGCCTGAGATCTTCTCTTCTGACCAATGAAGTATGGGCCTTTGTCCACCATTGCCAGAAACTTTCCCCTAATATGAAGAGAATTTGGAAATAATCGTCCCCCAAGAAGACCTCAGTATTTCACCATCTGACAGCAGACATCAAAGATTCTCCCCATTTCCAAGTGGTTTCACACATTCCCTCTTTTTAAAAAATGATTGAACTTTTTCATTTAAACAATAGTTATTAATCTAATTTAAATCTCCTGCCATGTTCAGGCCACACACACACAGACACACACACACACACACACACCACCACCACCACCACCACCACCACCACCACCCACCAGGCCTCATGCACTCTGCCATACAAGCTAAGTCCCATTCAGTCAAGCATATATCCAGATGTCCTTCTGTGCAAGATCAACATCTCCTATTTGTAGCTCTAAAGGAAGGGCTACTCTCCCTCACCCAGCTATAATCAGTTTCAAACAGTTTACAGGCTAAGGCCAGCATGCCACCCATTTCCCTGCCACAAACCTGAGCCCTTGTCTAACTGAGTTGGCCTGGTTCTCGTGCTCAATGTCACGATTGCCACAAGTTCACATGAGCAAGCTTCCAGTGGCCTGAATGCCTTTTCTTCCCTATGCTCATGGACCAGATCTTACTCTTACAAACTTTATGCTCCCTCTTCCCTGAGCTATGAGTGAGTGAGATTCAATATAAAAGTTCTAGCCAAGGACACACACTCTACACTCTCTTGGTCTCTAAATCTTAGCCAGTCTCTAACACTGAAGCCATAGATCCTAGAGAAAACATATTCCCACTTTGATGAATGGTTCTTCATAATTCCCTTTGTGTCAAGAGGGGACTTAGAATTTCAATCTTAGCCTGGCATGGTGGCACACACCTTTAATCCTAGCACTTGGGAGGCAGAGGTAGGAGGATCTTTGTGAATTCAAGGATAGCCTGGTCTACAGAGTGAGTTCCAGGACAGCTGGGGCTACAGGGAGACCCTGTCTCGAAAAGACCAAAAAAATAAATAAATAAATAAAAATAATTTCAAGCTCTACCCAAGTGTTGGAAGGACAGGTTCCTTCTTTACTAAATGCAACAGTTATTACAAAATAAATTTTGAACATATGCACAATATTTCATTATAGCTACTGCAGAGAGCTGTACAGTTACACTTTTTAATATCTCTTCAACATGAATTATTTATTAATGAAGAAAAATAATTCTATGTGTTATTAGATATGCTAAGAATCTCAATGTGAAATTTCAAGTATTCATTTTATAATTAACACTTAATTAAATAATTTAATAATCAATATTTCAATATTCCATTCTATATATTATATAGAAGGAAAACATGATGTCTAACTTGCAAAAAATGGAGGAGATGAAATAACAGGATTTAGGTCTTGTGGTTATTTTCCCCACACCCTTTTTTCACCTGAAGCCTCTCTGATTGTGGTTCAATCATGAATTTTACCAGAATTTTCATCAGAAATTCAGAGAATACAGATGTAAACCAAGTTAAGTGCCATGTTCTGGTATGCTTGTTGTGTACAGGGTTGGAGAGATGGCAGGTAAAAACCTAGGTGAGTAGAGCATGATCTTGATAGCAAGACCTCTAAACATTTCAAGATCAGGTGGAATGAAGTTCCGAGAAAAGTACTGGCATGGCAGGCGTTTGATGGGATCTGGGTGGAGGTCCAGATAGGAACTCAAAACATGAGTCTTTAATTTAGAAATTCCTTTGGTCCTGGTAACTAATAGTTTTTGCCACTTCCCCTTTTATTAAGATTGTTCTCCAGGAGGCATTCTTTCATTTTCACTGTGGCATTGTCTACAGGAGCTATTGGGAATCAGACTCTATTTAGGAGAGGTTTAGAGAGATACTTAGGAGAGGTGCTTTGAGTTTCAGTGCATGAACATAAGCCTTGACGCTGAGGCATTGCACTGAGGATGATGCAGCTTCTCACAGACACTAATTCATGGGTCACACATTTCCAGGGAGAGGGTTAAGGCCTGATGACAAATTGGAGACTATTACATGTTATGGAGAGGAAAGGTAGGAGAAGCCTTGGTGCAGAGGGGAACTTCCTTCCTTGGCTGCTCTCCTTATCCCTTCCACTCCTGGGATCCGTCATCATTGTTGAGAGTCTCCACATCCCCAGGGGCTACACTGTTTCCACCACCTTGTTGTCTTTTCTGCAGCCCAAAGCCATGGTGCCTCAACTTCCTCCAGAGAAGCACCTCAACCCTAAATAGAAACAGGGTCCTCCAGTCCAATGGAGAGGACAGCTTCTGTCTTTTGCTTGCCTGGGGATTTTGTTGTAACTCACAAGCGCAGTGTCCACTGTGCTGATACTGATCTTGCAAGTACAGGACATAGTTTGACAGTAGCTGCTTGGCAGGGGGCTGGAGGGGGGAATCCCATGAACCCGGTGACCCTGCCAGACCTGACTACTGTGGCCTGCAAGAAATGCTCCACTTCAGTGAACTATGCTGTACAAGGACATGCTGGGTCATGTGTTATGGGAGCTATCCTCAGGATCCCAAGAGATGACACATGGTCTAGAAAAGAAGCCTGTTCTGACTCCAGCAGGGAGGGAGGGCACATGGAAGGTTGTGGCAAGTGTCCAGTAACTGCCTGGCTCGTGAGAGCACATTCACCAGCTGGAATCTGGGCTGAACTAGGTTTCAGGGCTTAAGGAGGGAGCATGTTCAGTGCTAGTTAAAGGGCTCCTGGGTAGAGTGCAGAGTGTTTTTGGTCATTTGAGAGCCTCAAACAGGGAGATATTACATAATAAAATCTTAATAGGTGCATAATACATTATCATAGCTACTCTATAGCTTTACATTCACATTGGACAAGTATATCCCTTGATTATGAATTTTTATTAATAAAGTAAAGGAGAATAATCTTGAAATATTAATAGATACACAAAGAATCTCATTTTAGGTGGGTGGAGAGATAACTCAGCTGTTAGGAGCCTTGACTGCTCTTGCAAAGAAATCAGGTTCGATTGTCAGCACCCACATGGCATGTAACAATTGTAACTCAAGTTCCAGGGACTCTGACACTCTTCTGACCTCTGTGGCCATTACATGACATGAGTGTGCTTACACGCAGGCACATACAACAAAAATAATAAATATTATCCTTTTATTGATGTTTTGCATATTTCAGACATCATTTTTTGATTCAGTTTAGACATATTCCCTTTTCCCTTCCCCCCCATCCCACCCCAGATCATGCATTCTGCCATAACTGTCCCTCATCTTTCTATCAGTCTTTTTTATCCTTAGGAATTCACATTTTCCTCCATTAATTTTATATTACTCTAAATTATGGATCCAGACTCTCCACTCATAAACAGTAATTACAGAGTCTGAAAATAAGTGCTGGGTGGATTCTAGAGCCCTTTGAGAGATTTACATTATAACAACATAGTTGCCGTCAGATAAACAAAAATATAACAATAATGTTGTTCAGTTTGACTTTCATCTGGGTATTTGATGTTAGCATCCACAAATGAGGGAAACCTTTTGCAGTTTGTTTTTCTGGGATTGTGTTACTTCACTTAGCATAATGGCTTCGAGCTCCATCCATTTACCTGCAAAGTTCATAATGTCATCTTTCTTTACTGCTGAATAGTACTCCATTGTGTAGATGTGCCACATTTTTGTCATCCACTCATCTGTTGAGTGGTATTTGGTTTGGTACCATCTCTTTGCTATTGTGAAGAGAGCTGCAGTAAACATGGATGTGCATGTAACTTTGTACTAAGATGAGTCTTTTGAGTATATACCCAAGATTGGCATGGCTGTGTCAGGTAGTAGGCTCATTTTGAGTCTTTTAAGGGTTCCCCACACTGCTTTCCATAATAGTTGTACAAGTTTACATTCCCACCAGCACACCAGCAGTGGACGACTGTTCCCCTCTCACAACAACCTCTCCAGCATTTGGTGTCTTTTGTTTTCTTGATCTTAGCTAGTTGTATCCAAGCGGGATGATATCTGAGAGTGGTTTTAATTTGCATTTCTTTAATTATTAACGACGCTGAACACTTTTTTTTTTCATTTATTTCTGTATGTGTATGAATGTACTGTCTGCATGCAGGTCTGTGCACCCGTGTCGTGCAATGCCGCGGAGGTCAGAAGAGGGTCTCGGATTCCCCTGGAGCTGGAGTTCTCCTGGAACCGGAGTTTCAGACGGTTCTTAGCCGCCATGTGGGTGCTGGGGATCGAACCCGGGTCCTCTGTAAGAGCAGTCGGTGCTCTTAACCACTAGGCCATCTCTCCAGCCCGACGCTGAACACTTTTAAAGATGTCTCTCATCCATCTTTAATTCCTCACTGGTGAAGTGTCTGTTCAGCTCTTTACTCCATCTTTTGAGTAGGTCATTTGATTTCTTCTTTCAAACTTCCCCTCCTTCTTTCTATAGAGCTCAGAGAATGTATTTCATAGGGGTTTCTATTATGGTTTTGCTGTTTCAACTTTCCAAAACTTACCTGAAAATTCCATATATTAAAGTATGTGGTACTAAAACTACCTTGACAGTATAGCAACTTATTCTGATTGTTGTTTTATATCCTGAGAAACAAAGATGGAGAAGTCTAAAAACTGATGGAAGAATGAACAGAAAGGAATTCTCTCCAGGGATGATGAGGCAGGGGCCAGTATGTGCTTTAGGTTCTAAAAGATCTCTTTGATTTTCAATATCCATTCCATTTTTTTTCTGTCTTCAAAAAGGGGAAGAAATATCCCCTAGGTATTCAACTCTTACTGGCAACATTCTTCATTTCATCTCAGAGGAACATAGCCTTTATCCATAAATCATAGGAAAACAGAAACTCTTGTAAGACATGACTGTTTGATGCAGGCACTTGCCCATCTCTTCAATGCAGCTGTAGAATTTTGATGTTAGAAAACAGGACTTGCTCACTTAAAATTAAAATGGATTTCACCCATCTGGCTGTAATTTACTGCCATGGATTGACAATAGATATATTGATAAATAGATTATAGATAGATAGAGATAGATAGATGATAGATAGATAGATAATAGAGTTTTTTTATAATATGAGAATATTGGTAAAGAAAAGTATTCTTCTGCAAAAACTTGAAACCCAGCCTGCCTTTTCCATATTCAAAACCAAACACATTTTAAAAGCATGTTCTTTCTTTGATTGCAAAGGAATGGTATGCTACTGGTTATGATCCCTTTCTAATCTTCCTTTTCTAGATCTCAGCCTGCCAACTTGTTTAAAAACCCCGAATGACATCCGAGGACCAGACCCCAACTGACCTTGAGAAAAAAAAAAAAAACACCTTGGTTAATCTGGGATAACTGTGTGGCCTTAAGCATCCAAAATGAAAGTATAAACAGAAATAAATAATCAGTAAGGCCTGAGAAATTGTACTTCAGACATAAAACTTGAGATCTTAGTAAAAAGACAAAAAAAAAGAGAGAGAGCACTATTGTTTTTCCTGTCTTCAATTCTTACTGACAAGTGCATCTACTCTGTGGCTGCTACTGCTTTTGCCATTCTTAAAAGACATGAGACACAACTTATTTTTTTAATTTTATTTATTTCTGTATGTGTATGAATGTACTGTCTGCATGCAGGTTTGTGCACCCGTGTCGTGCAATGCCCCGGAGATCAGAAGAGGGTGTCAGATTCCCCTGGAACTGGAGTTTCAGACGATTCTCAGCCACCATGTGGGTGCTGGGGATCAAACCCGGGTCCTCTCTAAGAGCGGTCAGCGCTCTTAACCGCTAGGCCATCTCTCCAGCCCCAAGACACAGCTTTTTAACCCTCCAATATGGACCGAAGACTCATGCCTCTCCAAGAATCTTCCAAACCTTCAGTGCCAGATGGGTACTGCTGAGACATCCAGCTTGTGGATTGAGCAGCTACTGGGATTTCAGCCTTTTCAGATTATAGACTGTCATCATTGGACTACCCAGGCTATATCATAGAGGCCAGTTTAGGAAGCTCAACAGGACGCAGTGTTTACTGGACCTCATTTGGGTGACCATGGGAAGGAAAGACCCCAGTGTGGAGCACAAAGGTAAGATTGATGGTTGTTTGGGCTTGCCAAAGAGGAACATTTAAACACTTCCTTAAGGAAAACATGATATCTTTTAGCCAAAACAAAGAAAAGAAAATCCTCCAATTCAGGTGATATATATATATATATATATATATATATATATATATAGATATATTATTCCCCAACAGACACCCTCCTATACCCCCAAGAATTCTCACTTTCTATTATTTGTGTTAAGGCCTATTGTATCAAGCTAGGGTCCACAGATGTTCCTCAGTGTAAGTTCATCCACTAGGGTCTATTCAGCCAATGTAGATTCTTTCCTTTTAAAATAAGCTCTTCCTCATCCAGCAGTAACCAGCTGTCAATAATTCTTTGATTAATATTGGAGCTGGTAGCCCAAGTTCCACAATTCTGTACTGAGAAAACAATCACCTTGTAAATGCTTCACCTTGCAACATGAGCCTCAAAGAACTTTTTATGCCCAAATAAACCCAGAATACCCACCCATGTTTGATACTATTGACAGCTAAATCTAATGCTTCCTACCAGGATTTTCATTTGGTATTCTTTCTAAAGGAGCTGTTCTTTCTCCAGGAATCTCTCTGAGCGTCTGTACCTCACCCTCGTCAGCAGCAAGTAGATGTTCTCTTTCCCTGGCATACTTTTGGTCGGGCCTGGACAGTATTACTTGTTTTGTCTTTCACACTGTCCTATAGTATTTGAACTCTAATTTTTATCCTCAATACATTGCAGATTTCCTATGCTGATCTTCCCTACCAGACTGTAGCTTTTTCCTTTATATTTGTGTGCTGGCTTTCAGTGGTTGCTCAGATGTGGATGAAACTAAATCAATATCTGCTGCATAAACTGTTATGATAAATCACATAACAGACTGCTGATCAATTGTGTAGTTGAAGCTTGCTAGTGAAGGGTGAATAACGACGACAGTGAAGCTTCACTTTCTTGTCCTTGTGCATCAAAAGTGTAATGCATTTCCTTAAAGCTAAATGATTTTGTGGATAACAAAAGCACAATGATACAATTAGACTTCAATATTTATGGTATGTTAACTTAGTAAGAATAAACAGGAAAAAGAATGCTGCTTCAGGAAGCCACAAGTTAACCCCAGGGCAAAATAAAAAACCGACCTTTGATTTGTGGATTTGCAGCTAATTTTCTGTGACTAACAGTGTATCTTATTTGGACAAGACTCAGTACAAAGGATTGCCACTGGGAACCGAAGAGATTTATAGCTCTCACTACTACCGAGGTGGTGTGGGTGCAAGAGGTTTTTGGAAATTTTCCCCGAGTCATTTGTGATAGCTTTGAGTTTGGCCTCTGACAAAAGTACTGTTTTACCCTCAGGAGCTGCTGAAGGCTGGAGAAAATCCTTTTAAGTATCTCTGTGTCTGATATGGATGTCTGCCTTTGGTCATCTTCCTATCATATGCTTAAAGAACAGCAATGATTTGAACACTATAGGGAGAGAACCTCATGTCCCTCAGTAACTGGCGTGCAACTAGTGTAAGGGCCCTATAAACAAGGGGTGCCGGGAGCTATTACTATTATTTAAACATGAAGAGAATCTCTATTTGTACTTTTTTCTGTCTTTTTCAGAGTCTCGCTGTACCACAGGTGGCTTGGAAATCACTATGGGTACCAGACTGGCCTAGATCACACAGAGATCTGCCTGTTTCTGCCTCCCAAGTGCAGGGATTAAAGGAATGCTCCACCACACCTGGCCTCTATTTGCATTTAAAGCATGTTTCTGAGAAATGCATCTTTACTGGTGCAAATATCACTGATTATGCTTATACAAAGTAAGATGTGTATATCATTGACAGGAAATATAATCTATTTTTGTGTGTCTATATGTAGTGTATGTACATATCTTTGTATGTGTGCATACATGTCCATTTGTACACATGTTTGTGTAGGGCAGAGTTTGGTGTTAGTTGTCTTCCTCAGTTACTCTTTGCCATATTATATTAAACTGTTATTTTTTGAGTATAACTATTTTACCTGCATGTTTGTAATTGTGCCTATGTGCACAGTGCCAATGAGCATCAGAAGAGGGCATCTGATCCCCTGTAATCTGGAATTTTTTTTTCAGTCACTGCTCTTTTTTTTTTTTATTTCTGTATGTATATGAATGTACTGTCTGCATGTAGGTTTGTGCACCCATATCGTGCAATGCCACGGAGGTCAGAAGAGGGCGTCGGATTCCCCTGGAACTGGAGTTCTCCAGGAATTGGAGTTTCAGACGGTTCTCAGCCGCCATGTGGGTGCTGGGGATTGAACCCAGGTCCTCTGTAAGAGCGGTCAGCACTCTTAACTGCTGGGCCATCTCTCCAGCCCCGGAACCTGGAATTATACTCAGTTGTTGGCCACTATGTGGGTCCTGGGAACCAAACCTGGGTCCTCTGGAAGACCAGCCACTGCTTTTCATTATGATGCCAAGTCTCCAGCCTCAATCTCTACCCTAATTTTTGAAACAGTATATCCCTGAACATGGAGCTCCTTGATTCATTCAGACTGTCTGGTTAGTGAACTACAGATATCTGCCTGCTTTTATTTCCCCATTAAAGGAGTAAAGATACACCCAAGCAGACCCAACTTTATAAATGACTGCTGGGGGTGCAAAAGCAGGTACCCAGGCTCATGTGGCAGGCACTTTGCTGATTAAGCCATCTTCCTATAGTCTTTAATAAATAACAGTCATGTTCTACATGGTCTGTTGTTGACCTAAATGTCCTTAAGCAGTACACAAGTGTGTTTTCCACTGTTACTCTAAGAAATAACCACAAACTTAGTTGAACACCACTCTCATGTTTGTCACTGCTGAGTATAAGAACTTCAGGTGGGTCTCTGGGTAATTTGCTATGGCCTAATCATGTCATAAAATATTATTTGATGGAAATTTAATCCCCAAAGTCATGTGGATCCTCAGGATGGTGTTATTGGCTTTAAAGGAATGAGAAGTGAAGAGCTAGCATACACTCTTCTACCATGTAAAGATCTAGCAAAGAAGCCTTCACCATATGCCTACCAAACTCTTGTCTTCTATTTTGTTTTTAGCATGCAAAATACTACATTGCTTCATGGAATTCTAACACTACTTCATTTTGGGTGGTCCTCTGAGCTCCTCCGTGACTGGCATTCCTGCTTAAATCCATCCATCCTTAGTATGCCCTTTTATGCTTTCATATCAAATTCCATGACCCCAGGGCTGGGGAATTAGATTACTGCTTATGTTCACTGGCTGCTTTTCCAGAGGACATGGGTTTCATTCCCAGAACCTACACGGAAGCTAACAAATATCTGTAAATCTTTCCGGAGGATCTGATACCCTCTTCTGACTTTCCTCCATGAGCATTGCATGATGCAGATGAATTTACATGTATGCAAGTAATGTGCACATATACATAAAATAAAAATAAAATATTTTGAAAACCCCATGACACCATATCATTCCTTATTCTTCTCTCCTAAAACTTCTTTTTCTCCGTCTCATAGGGCTCTGCCTCTCTACACACTCACTTTCAAATACACACACATATACACGTGTGTGTGTGTGTGTGTGTGTGTGTGTGTGTACTGGTAGCTATGATCCAAAAATTAGAGAGAATATGCAATATCTGCCTTTCTGAGTATGGATGATTTCACTTACTATAATATGGAAAAATTCAATTTGCTTTCCTGCAAACTGCATAATTGTGTTTACATTTATGCCTGAATAAATAAACCATAGTTTCTTCATCTATTCATCTGTTCAGGCATATCAAAGGCGATTCCATTTCCTCTCTATGGTGAAAAGAACCACAAGGAACATGGATGATCAGGTATCTATCTCTGTAGTAGGATATAGAGTAACCAAGGTATATGCTCTCGAGTGATGAAACTGAGCTATACAGTCTAAAGTATTTGTATGAGAAACTCAATTAGACTTAAGGAACAGTTCACTGGAATTTTATTTGGATTGCTGGAGAAAAAAAATATATTTTTAGTCCCATTCAAGTTCATGGGAAAGAACAAGCGCTTCTTATTTCAAGCCAAATTCCCCCATCCTTATTAGCTGTCAGTGGGGTATAGTAGTCTGATTTGAAAAATAATACATCCACCTTATTTCATAATCACCTTTCCTCATTCTTATAGTCACTCAAAAATGGCATGGTTAAAATTTCAGTCTCTTCCATTGTATTTCTCTGAACATGTCCATTAAAGTATATTGTAATTAGACAGAATCCAGTAGCATAGGCTGGGAGAATATATCCACATGAAAGCTCATAGATTAAATTTTGTTTGCAAAACTTCCTATTCTCTGAGTTTATTTGAGCTACCTAACAAGATTTCTCAAACCAAGTGCATTAAACAATAGACACTTGCTGTCTCCTAGTTTTGAAGGATAGAAGTCTAAAGCCAAGGTGTAGGCCTCTCTCTCTCTCTCTCTCTCTCTCTCTCTCTCTCTCTCTCTCTCATTTAGGGATCTTCTATCCTTATGTCATCATATGGGCATCTTCTCTGTGGTCCGTGTTGCAATTCTCTACTACTGTCGAAATTCATGCTACTGATTTTATATTCATCAATCATCTCTTTAAAGACTTTCAACTCCAAAATAGAGTGACATCCTGGGTTGCTAAGGGTTGGGCCCTTCATATTTGAATTTCGATGGTGACAAAATCTAACTCACAGCATCCATCTAATATACCCTATTCTAAGACATCAATGACTAAGAAAATGGATTTGAAAGACATATTATTTGTAATTTTGAACATCAGCAAATATTTGACAAAATCATAATAGAAGCCCAAGATATAGCTATAAACCAGTTCTGAAGTTATTTATAAATATCTACCTGATCATTCATGAGACATGGTCTCATCCTACATATTTAAAGAAAAGGCAAGTCCATATTTTGGGGAGTTGAAATGCAAAGTGTAACCATGGCTTATAACTATTTTATATATAGTAATTATCAGTGCCTGTATGTTTGAGCCTGCACAGGCTTGCTGATGGTGTGTGTAGCCACAGTGTGGCAATCAGAGGACATCTCTACGGAGTCAGTTCTCTTCTACCATCTTGAGGGTTCCAGAATCAAACTCAGTACATCATGCTTATATAATAAGTGCTTCTTACATCTGTGTTTCCAATTCATAACCATTTTTCCTACTTGTATCTTTGTATACTTCAAATTATGAAATGCAATTATTGTCAGTTTCATACATTGCTAATGTTTGATGTACTGTGGTCCCATAGCTCATATGTTGAAAACGTGGTCTTCAGCTGCTGATGCTCTTAAAAGTTTGACCTATCAAGAGGAATGTGATTCAATTAATGAATAAAATATGCTTAGAAATTTATTTTATCTCATTTGTTTTGTATTCATATATATCATCCATTACTTCATCACAGAAAGGATGAATATCTTGAATAAATTCTGAAATTATATATAATAGGAAAATATTCGTTCAAAATGTATTAGTTATGGGAAAATACTATAAGGAATTCAGTCTAATAGTAGCTTAATTCACATAAAAGAAAGCTGAAGTTTTTAAAGTTGTGTTCTTTAATGACCAGATTGTAACTAGCCATGGTAATTTTGACACTCAATAGAATGTCACAATATTGAAAATTTTAATTTTATGGTAAGAAAGACTAAATTTGTTATTTCTCTATTTATAAATTTTAAACACAAGTGTCATAAGAAGGTTCACCAGCCAAACACAAGGGAAACAAAATGATCACTGGAATCCTAGGGAAGAGTTTTTCTATAAAGGGAGCATCCGCTCAGAGAAGGTTGGAGCCCAGGATCAAGGAAAGGACATTTTATGTGTTTCCCTTCCTGATAAATTACCTACACAATCTCCATAGTGCAATGTGAAATCTCTGGCCAGGAACAAGGGCAAGCTAAGACCTAGCAGGGGATCTGCCCACAAGACCCCCTCCCCCTGAGGATAGTTGGTCCAGTGAGTGTCTACAGATTGCTGTGGGAATGTTCCCTAAACTTATAATTTTATATTTTGCTCAAAGATGCTGGGAGCTAGTTAGTGAAGTATAGCAGATGCAGTCAGAGAAATGGCATACCTTAGTAGGCCTAACATATAGCCCACTCCTTCCTCATTCTCTCTCTCTCTCTCTCTCTCTCTCTCTCTCTCTCTCTCTCTCTCTCTCTTCTCTCCTTCCTATTGGTGATGACATAGACATCTCTATTCTGCCACATGGTCTCAGGAAGACACTCGGCCTCATGACAAGCCCAAAGCAATGGAGTGAAGAGACCATGGATTGGTAACTCAGAAACCATGAACCTACAGAAACATCTCCTCCCTTAAGCTGCTAATCTTTGCCATCTATTCACAATGACAAAACACCCTCATGAATAGCATATCTAAGTACAGGTATAATGCAAATTTCTATAATGTACTTTAATATTGTTGTTAGCCCCACAATGTAGACTCCTATATGGCGTACAATACAGTAGCCACTACAAGCTCATGCACCTAATTTAACATTGATAAAATTTAAAGCAAAACTAACATCTAGCAACAGGGATGTTTTAGCCATGCTTTAAGATCTCAAAATGTATGTAATTTTGTATGAAATGCACAGATCTTCAATAAAACATTGGCTTTAAAAAAAGATCTCAAAATGTAAGCGATGCTATTGGCAGTGATCTTTTGTTGCATAAATATGAAGTCTTGTTTAAATTCTCCTACAAGTAAAAGAAAGTGTTACAATGTGATATTGAATCAAAAAATGAAATCTTGTGTTTACAATTTCTTTACTTAAGTTGGATCTGTCTGGACATAAATACAGAGATGAAAATGATTCTATTCCCTTGAAATCATGTAACGTGATAAAGGGTATTACAAATCTGCCTGCTATTTCCTTATTGAAGCAATATTTATGATGAGTAATTCACAGAAAGTTATAATTATCTGTTAACTACAAAGCTAAGGAAAAGATATACATTTATATTGAGGATTTCAACTAATAAGGAAATATAATTGCCAGAAGATCTATCTGTCTGCTCCAAGAGGTTGGTTCAGTATTCTGATAGGTTCTCAGAAATACAATGTTGGCTTTCATCCACTTAAGATGGATTACACCAATTAGACACCGAATTACTGCATTTATGGTAGGTTGTTCTCATACATGTTCTTTCTTTTTAAAACAAAGTTCAAGTGAAATTTGGTGAACTGGGAAAATTATGTCTTACCATAGACAGAGACACTGCTTTACAGAAAAACAAAACAAAACTGTAATTCAGAGATCATTAGCATATCCTGGAGACTTTGTGTGTTTGCTAGGTAAGAAAGAAGTACAAACATTGATAAAAGTCTTTCATTTTCAGTTACTTTTATATACCAGTAAATACTTAATTCCATTTCATTTGAATTCATATAGGAAACAGGAATTTTATAACAATGTTTAAAGCTATAAATAGGTGACAATTTTGCACATATTTGTATATAATTTGGTAAAGATTTATAGGGATAATATGCAGATTTCAAATGAATATCTGTAAATGAGACTGACTCGAATGAATAAGGAATGGGGATCCTCCATTGTTTGCTGTAAAAGGAATAATTTAATTATAGAATGGGGGAGGGGCATGTGTGGACATGTCCTTTCTCTGATTCCTCAGTGCCGTTACTATAGTTGAGTACCACCACTCTTGGCTTTTTGAATTGAATATTAGGGATATAAACTCTGGGTCTCATGATTTTCCAAGATGCATTTTACCCACAGAGTCACTTTCCCTCCCCACCCTCTTCTTTCTTTGAGCTAGACATTCTTACAAACCTGGAGCTCTGTGATTCAGGTAAGCTGGTTGGCCAGCTAGCCCTTCTGCTTCCCTGGGACCGGCATTAGAGGGGTAAGCCATCAAGCATAGGTTATGCATGGGTTCTGGGAGTCTGAACTTCTAACACCACACTTGCACAGAACTGTCTCCTAGTAACTGAAATATCTCTCTGTTCGGAATATAACATGTAGGGTAAGTATTGATCCACTGACCCTTAAAAACAAAATAGTCAATATTTTAGCATAGCAATACCATTATGGTGACATTTTTTTTATTTTTATTTTTTGTGCATCTTTTTGGGACAGGGTCTCTCTTTATTTACAGTTGGTCTGGAGCTCACTATGTAGACCAGGCTGGCCTTGAACTCACAGAGATCTGCCTGCCTCTGCCTCTCAAGTGCCAGGATTAAAGGCATGCACCACCAAGCCCAGCCTTATGTTTACATTTGTGATGTAAAAGAATATTTAGACCATATATAAAGAAATAGATATTACTGTGTTTAAAAATTTGACTGGTATTATGAGTCTACAGAGTGTAGTTCCGTGGACAGGCCACCTATATTCAGTTTCACCCACTTAGGTTTCTGGGACCATTGCAGAAAAGAGGGTGAAAAGATTGTTAGAGCCAGGGAGGTGGTGCACGAATGTCCTAGTTTGTCTTCCATTACTCTGACAAAACAGTCTGACCAAAACCAACTTGGAGAGGAAAGGGTTTATTCATCTAACATCTCCTGGGTCATAGTTCATCACTCAGGGAGCCCAAGGCAGGAACTCAGGGCAGGAACCTGAAGGCAGGAGCTGAAGCACAGGCCATGGAGGAATGCTGTTCACTGGCTTGCTCCCCTGGCTCATGCCTAGCCTGCCTTCTTATAGAGTACACAACAACCTGCCCGGGGTGGCACTACTCATTGTGGGCTGGGCCCTCCCACATTGCCTGACAATCAAGACAATACTCCACAGATGTGGCCACAGGCCAATCCAATGGAGCCAATTTCCCAATTGAGGCTCCCGCAACCCAGGTGTGTCAAGTTGACACTAAAGCTATCTAGCACAATTGACCCGCTGTCAACTTGAGACACAAAACACATCACTATTAAACCACCACCTTTCCAGTTCTTATCCCCGAAGTATGATGTTAACATTAATCACAACCTAAGACATTACAACCTTAAAAGCCCCATAGTCCTTAAAATGTCCAAACACTTAAAAGCTCACAGTCCATTAAAAGTCACTTAACTGTGGGCTGCTGTAAAATCCAAAACAAGTACTGTCTTATTTCAAAGGAATAATCAGGCACATTCAAACGAAACCTAAGTCCAGCAAAGTAGCTGAAGGCTGGACACCTGGGTTTCACTCACAATCTTCTGGGCTCCAAAGGATATCCGCAGCTCCCCCTCTCCTACTCTGCTATCCGTGGCACACACAGCTCATCTCAAAGGCCCAGGCGGACTCCATTCCACACCTGCCGCTTCTCTTGGTGGTCATCCCACGGTCCTGGCATCTCCAAAAAGCTGGGGTCGCCACTGAAACTGAGGTCGCACCTTCACCAATGGTCTCTTTTGACCTTTCCTGGTGCAAAGCCTCAGCTTCTCTCCATGACCCATGCAATCCTGGGGTCTTCACTGCAACCAAGGTGAAGTTCCACCAATGGTCTTTTATGACCTCTCACAGTGCCAAGCCTCGGCTGCTCTCTGTGACCCCCTCAAATTAACACTGGAACCATATGGGAGACTCTTACACATTACCAAGTCCTGCTTCTGGCTTGAGATGGAGGCTCAGGCCCCTTCTGGATCACAGCTTCTGTGTGCTGACCCTGAAGAAATTCTTCCCAGAAGATTTCACCACAGTGATGCTGGTCTCTTGTTACTTACAGCTGATATTTCAGCCCCAGCTGACCAGAACCCATAGATTACACAGTCCCGATGATCTCTGTTCCCCTTTGAAACTAGGAACTTCACAAGACAGGCCTCCATCTTTTACAACTCCTTCAGCAAAACTGCTCCAAGCTCCACAGCAACAATCGTCAGGCATTCAATGATCTTCCCAGCCCAAAGTTCCAAACGCCTCCACAATCCTTCCCCAAAACACCAAGGTCAGGTCAGTCACAGCAATACCCCACTCTTCTGGTACCAATTTCTGTCACAGTTTGTCTTCCATTGCTGTGACAAAACACTCTGACCAACACCAACTTGGGGAGGAAAGGGTTTATTCAGCTTACATCTCCTGGGTCACAGTTCATTACTCAGGGATCACAAGGCAGGATCTCAGGGCAGGAACCTGGAGGCAGAAGCTGAAGCACAGTCCATGGAGGAATGCTACTCACTGGCTTGCTCCCCTGGCTCATGCCCAACCTGCCTTTTTATATGCTACACAACAACATGCCCAGGGTGGCACTACTCATTGTGGGCCGGGCCCTCCCACATTGCCTGACAATTAAGACAATACTCCACAGACGTGGCCACAGGCCAATCCAATGGAGCCAATTTCCCAATTGAGGCTCCCTCAACCCAGGTGTGTCAAGTTGACACTAAAGCTATCCAGCACAATAACCAAATGGAAATGTATCCTACAAGCTCCTGAGACCCTGTTCATGTAAAACTACAACAGTGGAATCAGCATTGGCAAGACCCTTGCAAGATCAGCCAGAGAAAAGCCCAGCACAGAACTTTAGATACTAGTAGCAAAACCTAACACTTGCTGAAGAAATATTGGCAGCTGATTGTAGTTGAGCAAGTTAGAACTAGTCCGTGTTAGGAAAGGGACTCTGAATAGACTACAGCTCAGGGGATGAGCTGGCACTGAGGAGTGGACAGGGAGAATAGTTTGGCCAATGGACTCTAGTACAAATGCAGAAGATGTGAATTCCAGTGGTTGGAGAGTTGGGGAGGGTGCCAATTGAGAAGTGGGTAAAAGGTGATTAAGACTGAAAAATTATCTGAGACACATTAAAAATTGAATAAAATGTATTAAAAAATCTAAGTGGCAAGCCAGGTTTTACCCTCAACTGTTATTTGTAGAAGGTTTTTATTTAATAGGATCCAATACTGCCTTGCCATAATTACAATATCAGGACAGAGTGATATCGTGATATAATTCCTCATGTATAATGCCTTTTTTAGTATTTTCCTAATTTTAACACTTCATATCTATAAATTACTATATTTCTTTTGAAAAACTTAAGCACTTCTCAAACTTCACATATTATTTGCTATATCCATGAATGTAAGGACATATATTTAAGATTTATATGGACTTTGTAGTAAAAAGAAAGATAAAGCAGTTGTCTATAAATTCAGGAATAAGATTAGCCTAGAAATTGTGTTCAAAATCATTCATTTACAGAGGGTATTGTTTATCAACCAGTCTTACAATTGGAAAATTTATTTACAAAATAAATTTTCATCAAAGCATGAAAGTATTGACCAAATTCTGTCAGTTCCAGTTCGAAAGCTTTCTGAAAATGGTGTGAATAGGGTGATAAGCTCAGAACAAACACTATAAACAAAATATGTTCAGACTTCATCTTTTGGAGACTTGCAAGCTTATTTCTTAAATTGTCCTTGAGATGTTTAGAACATGTATAAATCAAAAGTGGATTCTAGACTCACCATCTTTAGTGGTATAAAAGTTGTATTATTGCTTTGTGTTGAATTGGCATAAAATATCTTAGGTTGCTTCCAATCTATAGAAATTTAATATTTTGTATTTCTAATGATGAAACATCTAATCAAAATATATGTACCAGCCTGTGCCCTGGTACCTTCCTCTGGCCTCAAGAGATCTCAGATCTCAAGAGTCACACAAGCCCAACTTTAATACCGGCTGGGAGGATAACTCCGCCCCCACAGCCACAAAATCCAATCAAGCCAAAGACAGCACTTTTAATCCCAGCTGGGAGGATAACTCTGACCCCACAGCAACAAAAGCCAATCAAGCCAAAGACATCTGGATTAAGGGATCAACAATCAGCTTTGCTGAAGAACCCCCCCCCAACTGGGATTTAAAGACAGGTGTTAATTTTTTTCTTATTCTTATGTTATGTGTATGAATGCATTGCCTGAATATATGTAAGTGCAGCCATGTTGTACAACGCCCACAGAGGTCAAAAGAGGGAATTGGATACCCTGGAAATGGAGTGATGGATGGTTGTTAGCTACCAACGTGCTAGGTATCAAACCTGGGTCCTGTGCAAGAGCAGCCAGTGCTCTTAACAGATGACACAACTCTCTAGCCCTGACAGATTGTAATTCTTATTAGATAATCTAAAAGAATTAAATAATTCATTTAGGTAAAAAATTTCAGCAAGAATGAAATACCTAGATTCACTGACATATTTTAAGTGATGTAACAATTTTAGACCTAGATCCCAGTAAGAAATATGAATTTTTAATACCAGGTTATGCTAAAAAATAAAACATATTTCTATATTTTTAACAAATGTACTGCAGTTTCTTCAGCTAGCAAATTAATATTCTTGTGTGTTTTGTAGTAAAAAAGGAGCCCTTGATTACAATTTCCAATCCAGAATTTTATGGCTGGAAGTTGAAGAAAAGAGTTTCTGCCAAAATAGCTTCCTGCCCAGGTGCTGAACCAATTAACTCTTAAGCAATTAGCAGTAAAACTATCAATGGTGATTTTTCTGAAGCACTATATGTAAGGGGACAGCTTGGAAAAATAAAGATGAAAATTTGTTTTCATAAAAAAAAAAGAAGACGCATCTGAAGGAGGCAAGAAAAGCAAGCCTTCAACACAGTGAAGAGGCATTTAGGACTCACATTGGAATACAGACAAGGAGAAGCCCATATGCCAGGATCACGAAGAAGAGACAACACTGGAAAGGGGCAGGATAATCCCGCGCCAAGCTTTTCCAACCCTATGGAAGACTCCTGCAGTGAGATCCCTCCGGGGATGCCCCAGGACACAGACATCAGAAACACAATTGGGAACATATTTAAAGAACTACAAGATTATAAAGAACAAATCAAAGAACTAAGAAAAGAGAATGAAGAACTCAAGAAGGACCTACAGAGAAAGAATGACAAGCTCTGGAAGGAAGTAGAAACACTGAAAAGATCCCAGGCTGAAAAAGATAAGGAAACCAACCAGCGAACAAAAGAGCTACAAGAAGAGATCGAGAAGCTCCAAAAAGAAGTAGAAATACTAAAGAAATCAGAAGAGGAAATGAAAAACGAAATCAAACACTCATCCATTCAAGAGGAAAGGAATGGAAAAAGCCTCAGAAGCAGAATGGAGGAAGCAGAACAAAGAATACCAGACCTGGAAGATAACACAGAACAACTAAAAACCTCAAGGAAAGATTATGAAAAATTTAAAAATA
>VZQC01014654.1:355381-395311 GCA_009823505.1 Rhizomys pruinosus
TCTGCTCTTGTTGTTGTTGTTCAGCCATGATGGAAAAAAAGACCAGTCTATGTGGTATATGGTCAGAACTTGTGAATGTGAGATTTGCATAAATGTTGTATTTTAGTTTTTTTTGTTTTTTTTTTTTTTTTTTCTCTTTTCTGCTCTTGTTGTTGTTGTTCAGCCATGATGGAAAAAAAGACCAGTCTATGTGGTATATGGTCAGAACTTGTGAATGTGAGATTTGCATAAATGTTGTATTTTAGTTTTTTTTGTTTTTTTTTTTTTTTTTTCTCTTTCAGCCAGCACCCCTCAGGGAACCATGTGGAAGTCATGGCATTCCTCTGACCCCCCCCCCCGCCCCAACAGGGAGCAAACAATGTGGCCTAAGCACATGATGCTAGGAGGAGCAGCAGTATGCACTGGCGCAGAACTAGGAGACTATGATTGGCTCTGGGAGCTGACATCATTTTGCTTATAAAAGTGAGTTGTAGCAGGCTTATTGCAAATTCTCCTTTACCATCATTACATAGAATTCCCGGCAGTTATTTCTGCATGCATACAGGCCAAAGCAGGCCTGAATTTCTAGTGTCTTGGCCAGTGGGTTGGATGGCAGTCAATCAGACCACCAACAAGTTTAAAATTTTTTTTTATTTATTTCTGTATGTGTATGAGTGTACTGTCTGCATGTAGGTTTGTGCACCCATGTTGTGCAATGCCGTGGAGGTCAGAAGAGGGTGTCAGATTCCCCTGGAACTCGAGTTCTCTTGGAATTGGAGTTTCAGACAGTTCTCGGCCACCATGTTAATCTGGTGCGAGTCTGGATGGAGACTTACCAGGTCACCAGCTGTTAAGTGAATTGTGACTGGGTGTAGGCTGAAGATAGGCCATTAGCTATCAGCCTGAAATTCCTGTCCAGAGACCAGAAGTCTTTGGGCAGATGGGAAAGCATGGCCAAGATGGGAAATGTTCCATTCTCCCAGGCTAACGACGCAAGTTGGAAGGACCTCTCAGGTTGGGTTAGAAAAGTAACTAACTGACCTCTGTGCCAAGGGGTCAGTACCCTACAGTGGCTGCAGGCAGGCATTGTGCTCTCCTGCACTTAGCAGGACTGCACTGTACCTGCTTGTAGGAAGAGAATCTACAACACTTATGTCTGTAAAACAAGCATTTTTCCAATTGATCTATCTTCTCATTTACTAATACTGAATTTTAAAACCTTTGCAAGGATAAATAACTTTTCAAAAAAATACTTCTTAATCATAAATCAGAAGGCTTGTTAATAATGGTGGAAACAAATTGTGGAAAGGGATTCAAACTAAGGTACAACTCACTGTTACTTTGATTTATGTTCCAAATACTTACTTTAGGAAATTCAGATTAGTTTAAAATAAGCATGTTGAGTTTAGAGGCCTGATGCAAATTAATTAATTAATTCAGCCTACAGCAAAAAAAATCTGTATCAAAGGACTGCTATGGTGCTGTAGACATCAATATTTAAAACATGAGTTTCTATTTCATTTTAATTTCAGAGCATCACTTTCAGAAGTTTATTAAATGTCTTTATGATCCACACAGGCATTGACATTTATATCTGATACTTATTGAATGGCCTGTACTGAACAAATGATTCAGGAACATTACTTCTTTAATGGGGAACTGGAAAACTCCACCCAGTACTTTGCCATGACTTTGCTGCTCAAATGTGGTCTTGTAAGGCCCCATGTCTTCTGAATCTGCTACTAGTTATACATGCATCATGTTGTTTTTCCTAAGCCATGGCTTTGTGCATGCAAGATTTGTTCATGTTGATTGTCTTGTAAGATTCAATTCTTGCTAAAAAGGTTAAGGAAACTTATTAATATTTTAAATATTAATATTGATATTTAAAATTGGGCCCACAGGTAATATTTAATTTGGTGCCTGCTTACTATGGCCTATGAAGGAAGAAATTTAACTTTATTTTTTGTGTATGAATGTATTGTCTGCACATGTGTAAGTACACCCATGTTGGGCAATGCCCAAAGAGGTCAGAAGACAGTGTCAGATGCTAACTGTAACTGGAGTTAGAGATTGCTGTTACCATACAAGTGGATGCATCCAGTACCCTTAACTGCTGAGGCATATCTCCATCCCCAAGAAATCTTTTCAACATGTTTAAACAGTTAGAGAAACTCAAAACAGGAATGATGTTTTGGTCAAAATCACGTTAAAGTCCACATTTCTGTACCCAAAAGTTAAAAGGTTATGTGCAGAATAACAGTCCTGAATGCTTTCTAGTAGCTTTATATATCATTGGCAAAATATAGAAGAATCCCTGATGTCCTTTATTGTTGAATAATTAGTAACATGTTGAAACAGAGCTTAAAAGAGATTTATTATCAAGTCATGAAGAAAAGCTTAGCAGGAAATTAAGTTTATATTATTAAATGGGGGAGAGAGCCAATCTGCAAGAGTGTATCCTACGCTTTCTAAACATGGAACACTCTAGAAAATGGGAAATCACAGATGTGATTTTTAAAAATCAGAGGTTTAGAGGGGTTACTGAGCAAAAGATTTTTTGGGGGGTGTTAGTAAAGTGGTCAGTATATGCTGTTATGCATCCATCCAAACTCAATGAACATACTACACAAAAGCTGTGGAATAATGTAAACCGAGAGTCTGGGGTAATTATAATTTGCTAGCATAGACTATGCAAATGCAAAGCTGTGCAGTGAGGTAGTCATATTGTTTACCTGTGTGTCTGTGGGCAGAGAGTGTATGGGCACTCTCTGAAATTTTTCTGTGAACCTAAAATTACTGCCAAAATAAAGTATGTTAAAATCACCAGACCTACAAAGGCCAGGATCTAGAAATAAAGTTCTACTGTACACAAGCATCTCATTCTTTTCATGTGTACATGTACTTTCAATCACAATTGTGTGACACTGTTCTTCAGAAGATATGAGTAAACATTTACTCACCTCAGATAGAGAGCCAAAGACTGGTGAAATTAAACACAGCGCCAAAGTCCAAGTTGGAGTTAATTACTGGAGCAAAAATGATTGCTGGATGGCTTCCTCTCCAAATGCACACTGCACATGGTGTAAGGATTTCAAAATGGTGCCACCCTAAGGATCTCAGCCTTATATGTAGGCAGCTGGAAAGATGGAGTTTCCTCAACAGTCTTTATTGATTATAACCTTGGGTGCAAAGGGACTTTGTGAATCTGGTAAGTTTTAGACTTTCTGAGACATTGTAAGTTGTTCCTCCCTCAGGAGTCTTAAGGAGCCTAGCTACAGAGCTATAGAGCTTCCAGTGTCTTAAAGAACCTCCCTCCAAAGTGGATGGTTTCAGCTTAGAAGGAATTGCTAGAAAGTAACCAATTAGTTGCAAGCAAAATGAAGAACTGTGGATGACAAAGATGAAAATGTGTGTTCTTGTTCTCTCAGCAAGTTGGAAGATTAGTAACTTTGGGCCTCTGTGTCACAATACCTGAGATAATTGGAATGATATAGAGAAGATTAGCATGGCCCCTGCACAAGGATGACACGCAAATTCATGAAGCGTTCCAAAAAAAAAAAATAGAGGCAGAGGACTGGAGAGAGGAAAGGGCTACATAGAAGATAGTATATACATAAGATATAAGATATGCCCATGTCTACACCACCTGCAACCGGTTCACATGCTCAAATTTCCCCTACTGCTCAGTATTCCTTTGAGCAATTAAAACTTCAATGGCTAAGTCCATGAATCCAGTTAGAACACTCACGATCCACTTACTCCCCAAAGGTTTTGTCTATGAACACTGCTGCACTAGGGAAGGCTGTCTACTATCTTTCTTAGATAATCTCCCCAGAAAGAAAATAATGCACAGTTATGGCCAACTTCTTTCAGAGATTCTGAAGGAATTGCATAAGAATTCAGGTGAAACTTTCCAAAGTGAACTGAAAGATGTAAGTTTTTATCCAATAGTCAAGTTCTACTGTCATGAGATCCCAGGTTTCCAATCCTCCACAATTTAACCCAATAACCATAAAACATGAAGAGGTGAAAGAAGATGAAGATGGAGGGCATGATGAAGAGGATGGAGAGAAAGAGGAGGACAAGGAGGAAGAGGAAGAGGAGGAAGAAGAGGAGTAGGAAGAGGGGGAGAAGGAAGAGGAAGAGGAAAAGGAGAAGGACAGACTGGAAGAAGAAAAAGAGGAGGAGGAGGAAGGAGAAGAAGAAAAAGAAGAAGAAGGAGGAGGAGGAGGAGGAGGAGGAGAAAGAAGAATATCAGAAGAAGGAGATGAAGGAAGAGGAGGTGGAGGAGAAGAGGAGGAGGAGGAGGAAGAAGAAGGACAAGGAGGAGTCAACATTATAGACAACAAAAACAGAGAGAAATTATCTTAGTTTTTGAGATGTCATGTGTAAATGAATATTAAAGCAACAAAACTCAATAAAGAGCAAAATTAGACATCTGTATTCCTAACTCAAATTTCCCTCTGATCATTTGATAAGAATTGGAAATTACAATAAATTTCTTCCCAGAAAGTAGACACGTATTTCCTTGGCATGATTTCGAGAAGAAAATATCGGCTGCAGCAAGACACAAAAGGGAGCCTTTTAGTCAAATCAAAGTGGGAAGATGTCACATCAACTCAAAGTCATATTGATTGCCTTGTTTCTGCAGTTGTTGCTATTGGCATTGCCTTGCAAATGTAATATGATCCCTCTATATCAAGTAATGTTCTTGAACACAACTAATGTTTCCTATGACAGAGCAGCCTGCTGTGCAAGGTTCAATTGATAGACTCTGCAGGCCAAGTACTAATGAGAATGTTTAAAGGAAGGTAAAAAAGAACACTTCAACTTAACCTCATTTTCTGTACTATCTACATTTTAATGCATTCTAATGAGATGTCAAATATCCTGCAGGATCTACTAATCCACAAAGCATGTCCAAGCCTTAGAACCAGATGGGAAGGAAACATATTGGGTATCTGCATCGTCTGATTTAAAAAGAAAATATTGAGCTACAAATTGATTAAATGCATCACCTCTTGCCCTCTGTAAAACTCCTGGGTTTCACAATGCAAGTTATTTATGACTACTAGCTACTCAAGGCCAGAGGACCAAGGCCATGGTCCTTTTACATTGTGCATGCTCAGGAATGACCACATTTCTTTCCAGATGAAGAATGAGCTGTGACAATGGACATGGAATGAACAAGTCCTAAGTACACCTATGCTGAATCTTAGAGAACAGAGTTGTCAAGAAGGAAAGTGGACCCTACCCCTCCAACCTTGTACCAGAATCTTTAGCTTTATATTGTTAGGTGATAAAGAGCTGGCAGAAGGTATACCTAAAGGCCCAGAGATTGTGTCTGGGAATTTGACAAATAGTTGGCATTCACCACATATCTTTAAACAACAATGTACTTGTAAGAAAACTTAGGAGAAGTCAACCAAACAAAACAAATCAACGTGGGTTTGTTATGGAAGCAGAGGTAAAACCGATGCTCCCAGGATATTTGTATTCTTGCTTGGTAGCCAGATATTCCCAGTATAGTGGTATGGTGTAGAACTAAATTTGGGTACACAATGTTTTCAGATGAGTAATACATATTAACAAGAAGAATCTTTGACATAAATGATTGTCTTTTACAAACATGGCATGCAAAAATGTTAGCTTCTAATATCAACAAAATGCATTCTTCCCATTTTAAAATTTGTATTTTGCTAATATTTTATTCATCCAAATGGAATGATAATGTTATCTATAAACAACCAAAGTTACATGTTACTGTCTTTAGGAATATGCAAAGAAAAAAACAAACAAAATTGATTTTGATTAATATCTTGGTTATTTGGGGCCTGGTTCTTAACTATCCCAGGACAACCTTGAATTTACTATATATAAATTTTCTGGACCACCAGACTCCAGTTCCTAAGTCCTAGGATTTCAGGTTTATGCAACAATAACCTGGTTTATTAAATACTGGGGATAGTTCCCAGGACTTTGCACATGATAGTCAGAGATGCTACTAACTTAGCAACATTCCAGGTAATAACATATTATTGAAAATATAGTATTCCTCTAAGGAATCTTGTGCAGTGAGAAAATGGATATGTTATTATGGGTATCACCCAAATCATCCTAAGGGAGCATACACTCATTTATTTATTCTGCAGGCACACAAATAGTTTACCCCTAGTTATTGGGTAAATCATTTATATTTTTAATCAAATAAAGATGAATGAACTCAGGAAATGGAGTCTATAATTTCTTGTTCAGAGCAAGCAACTCCTGCATTAGAAGTAGACCATACCATACACAGTCTCCAACTGGGTATGCCCAGAGGATATTTTCATGAGTCAAATCCATTTAGCTGTCTTCAAAAGGCAACAGATAATTTTTTCCCAAATAATTCAATTTGGAGGAGTGCAGAGTAGAGTATCTTTAATCATCTGGACTCATATGGAACCAGTGTATTCCGTGAGATATGTTGAATGCCAAATTCCAAAGTGCATCAAAGCTTTCTTGTATAGACTCAGTGACTTAAGTTTACCACTATGGGCACTTTAGCAATTTCAGGGTCATACATCATTCTTTATTTATTTCACTGCACTGCTGTGACCAGCATTCCCCTTCAAATGATGAAATATTTTTCAATCCATTCTTTTACAGTGGAAGAAAGATGCATCTAAATCCTGTCCTCTAAGAATTTTTACATGGTGTTGGAATTCTTCATTTTCATTTGAGATGTGTAGGCTCTCTCCATTAAAGATGAGTTATTCTAAATCAGATCCAGGTAGTCAATTACTTCACATTAAAGTAGAGTGAATTGTGGCAAGCTGACAGCTGTGACAGTGCAGATTTTTATAATGAAAAAAATAAATGCAGATACACTTATTGAGAATATTTCTACCACAGCACCCATTAAGCATTGTGCAGAACCCACATGGTAGATTTTTTTCAATACAATACTCAGAGGCAAAGCACTTTCATTAACAGGCCTGTGAATATTCCCATCTGAATGCTTCATAGAGGAACTTATGAGTCCATGAAACAGGTACTTCTGAAAGCTCACATGGGTAGAAGTAAACTGCCTAATCCCCTCTCTGAGCAGTCACGTGCCTTTCTTTGGGATTTATGTTTATTTACTGATGAGGAAAGCACTCTCTAACTATATTTAAACCGAGGTGGCATGGATATTTAAAGCAAAGTTTCTAACCCTCCCAACATTTTTATTATGGGAAAAACAACAGAAAAATATTTGACTGGATTTTCTCCATAGGGTGGCAAAGCCTTACAAAAAGTTCTTGTAAAACACAGATACCCAACACTTTACTTATTACAATAAATGGACTCAAAATAAATACTTGGGGGCTTGTCCTTTATATGATATCGAATTCAAAAGGAAATTGGGTAATGTCACTCCCCATATATATAAAGCTGTCACATAATAACTAAAATGAATTTAATATAAAATGCCAATAATTAGTAGCTTGTTACAAAAATTTGTTTCTTGTCCTCAACTCTGCAAATGGATTTTTTTTTACTCATCTCCACTTTGGATGTGAGGCGACTGAGATAGACTAGGATTCCACAATTGTATGGAATACAAATTTAAATGAGGCCAAAATTCTCAAGATGCACTTCTGTGTCTGCTGAATGTGAACTTAAAGGCACCAACCTATTTAGAGGATCCTTCCTCCCACAGAGAGGAAAACTCACCCATCTACCTGAGAATGTCATCTGTTTAGAAAGGAAACATTTGTAGCAAACATATAAGGATAAAGTGGTATGTTCAAATAACGGGGTGATGTTGATACCTCTCAAAAATAGGAACGGGGAAGGGAGTATAAAGATGATTAAGATGTTCTGTATGAAATACACAAATATTCAAGAAAAAATTTACAAACAAAAAGTTGGCATCTGAGTGGAGTTCCTGCAGAGAGGTGCTTGATGAGAAAGCAATAACTCTTACAGTTTCTTCCAACATCCACAGGTACCTGCAGACACATCCACATGTACCCACGCACAGATACATAAACACACAGAAGAAAAATAAAATCTTTTTAAATTTTTATTTATTTTTTATGTGATGAATGTACTGTCTGAATGTAGGTTGGTGCACCCGTGTCGTGCAATGTCGCGGAGGTCAGAAGAGGGTGTTGGATTCCCCTGGAACTGGAATTAAAGGCGGTTCTCAGCCACCACGTGGGTGCTGGGGATCGAATCCAGGTCCTCTGCAAGAGCAGTAGGCGCTCTTAACCACTAGGCCATCTCTCCAGCCCCCAAGAAAAATAAAATCTTAAAGAAAAAGTTTCACTTAGAGATATGAGTCAGGCCCTGACTACATAGTGTTTCATTTGCTTATGGTATCTACTACGAACTTCCACAACTATTCAAAATGGAGAGAATAAATATCCACCACATGCCCAGCCCCAGTAGATACAATTCCAATGCAATTCCTACACCTATGATTCAGGAGACATCAGAGATGAGGTGGGCAGAGAGATTGCAAGAGCTGGAAGAGCAGGACACATGCTGCTAGATAGTGTCTCCTAGACTTAACATGGAAGATGCCTGCATGACATCTCAACAATATGGTTGCCCAAACAAGACTTGCAAAATGACAACACCAGTTGCCTTGTCAATGTTTGTTGGGGGAAATTTCACAAAGTTGCACCTCTAGATGGAGAACCAATGATCCAATCATCCTGAGGGAAGGAAGAACAGTTTTTCCCAGAAAAACAACCTCTTGAGAGGTTATCTTGTGTTAACAGATCAGCCTTTTTTTTTAACAGATCAGCCTTAAAACATGTATATGCCAGCATGTCTAAATGAACTCAGTAGATTTCCTATCTATCTATCTATCTATCTATCTATCTATCTATCTATCTATCCATCCACCCATAAATATATGTGTGAGTGTGAGTGTGTGTGTGTGTGTATGTGTGTAGTGTGTATGCATGTTACAATAATAATCAAAGAAGAGGTCATGAATTTGAGGAGTGTAGGGCATGGGAAGAGTCAGAGGGGAGAATGAAAAATATGTAAATACAGTATTCATTCATGAAATAAAAAAAAAAAAATAACGAAGAGCCGGGCATGGTGGCACACGCCTTTAGTCCTAGCACTTGGGAGGCAGAGGCAGGCGGATCTTTGTGAGTTCATGGCCAGCCTGGTCTACAGAGTGAGTTTCAGGATAGCTGGGGCTACAGGGAGACCCTGTCTCTAAAAGACCAAAAAAGTAAATAACGAAGCAAAAAGATATAAATGAGTATGTGGCAGGATACATGGTTAACAGAGATATTAAACAGCATTCTAGTCTGACAGGGAGTTAAGAGTTTCCACAGAAAAACTAAAAGCTTATGTATGAACAATGGAAATGACATCATTACCAACTATTCTTCAAGGTACAAGGTCTCATTAAGTACAATTGTTTTCCATTTTTAGTTTTGGTTTTTGGTTGGATTCAAGATTTGCTTTTTTTTTTTCCTTTATCATTTTTTTTTTCTTTTCCGAGACAGGATCTCAGTGTAGTCTCAGCTGGTCTTGGCAGAACTCGTTATGTAGACTATGTTGGCCTCAATCTCACAGAGATCAACTTAATTCTACCTCGTTAGTGGTGAGATTAAAAGGGTATGCCACCACACCCAGAACAATTTTTCGTTCTTTTGTGAACTATTATTGTCAATGACAGACAGGCTTTCTCTATGTAGTGATCAATATTTATCATTGTAGGCCTGATTGAGTTTATCTCCTTTCATTATCCCCTATCCCAACAGAGTGCAAAACCCAAATTGATGTATTTGTAATGTACTGCGCTTCAGAAATAACCCTTCATTTCACATCTAAGAGAAGACTCCTTGTGTAGATATTGCCATCAGAAAGTAAATTGCTGGTATTCATGACATTACTTTCATTGTAAGGAGAATTCATAAACTTTTGAAATAATGTGAGATTTCAGCTCACTTTGGAGTAAACTTTATTATTATCTGCTCTGTGTAATGATTCTTTAAACTCAAAGTAATACTTCACAGGATGTGTGGATTATCAAACACACTGAGGATGGACCACAAAGCAAATTCAAGCACTGGCTAGCAACCAAGATACTCTCTCAAAATCCAAATAAGTGAATGTTAAAACCAACAGGTAGATTGAACACTCTCATCAATGAAAAGAATGAATGGATTAAAAAGCATTGCTCAAAAAAAATAAATAAAAAGCATCGCTCATTCATAGAGAGGACTTACCAAGTATAACTATCTGGTTTATTGTTTGCCACTAATTTCTAATTTAGAATGGAAAATTGAACCCATAGAGATAAAAGCTGATTTTATCATCTCTCACAGAGACATAAAGACATTATGAAAGATAACTCAGAAGCTATTATTGCCTTGCCTACTTTTTAAATATATTTTTATTTATTATATTTATGTTAAGTGTATGAGTATCATGCCTGCACGTATGAAAGTGCACCCATGTCATGCAGTACCTTGACTAATAAGAGAAGGGCGTGCAATGACCTCAGAGATCAGAGGAAGGTATTGGATCTACTAAGTAAATTAATAGGTGGTTGTTAGCTATCATGTGGGGTGCTAGAAATTCAATCAAGTTATTCTGCAAGAGGGGGAGCACTCTTAAATGTTGAGCTATCTCTCCCGCCCCTACTGGCTGCTTGTAATCTACACACTCACAAACCTAACAATGAAAGATGAGCTTGCCTCAATATGTATACACTTTTTCCATCAACTGAGTATATGTACAAATATTCAAGATGAATATCCATCTATTATGATGTAGAAAATATATTGCGACTTTGTCAGAGAACTAGAAAGAAAATTACTTTTCTTTTCAGTATTATATTTATTTTTAAAATTTATGCATATGAATGCACTGCCTGAATGTATGTAGGTGCACTTGGATTATAAAATGCCCTAGGAGATCAGAATAAGGCATGGGATGCCCTGGAACTGGAGTTATAGACAGTTGTCAGCCAACATGTGGGTGCTGGGAACCAAACACAGACTTTCTGTAAAATCAGCCGGTGCTCTAAACCACTGACCCATCTCTCCAGCTCCCTGAAAGTCACTTGCTTTCTTTAAACCTCATGTACTGGTTTCCTTCACATTGCTGTGATCATAAGAACAGACAGAAACAACTTTATGGAGGAAACACTTATTTTGGTCTATAGTTTCAGAGGGTCCATCATGGTTGGAGAAAAGATGGAAGAATACTTGAAGTGATGGAATCTCTCAGCATCATGGTGAACCAGGATGCAGACAGAGAAAGCCAGGACCGAGTGAGCATAACCTTCAAATACCTTACTACTTGCAGCAACCTACTTCGCTCCACTACAATCCACTCCCTAAAATTTCCACACATACCCCCACCCCCGAAAAGGAGCTCCAGCAAGTTGCAAAAAAGTGCTTGAAATATAAACCGTTAGAGAACATTTAAAATACATATCACAACAAAGCCTATGTAGGTACATGTACTATAAAACCTTATATGATTTCAAATGTGACATATTTTACCCAATAATGGTGATCACAGCTATCATCCCAGCTGAAATCCAATCATTATCTGCACTGATAAGATGTGACTTATCTCATAAGGAACACAGACAATTTTCACTGCTGTTGTCTGGGATACTAATCTAATAGGTTCACTCTCTTAAATCCGGGGAGCAGATTCATTATCTAAAGTAATTAGAAAAAGTTCCCCGTGCTTTTAGATGTTCATGGATTTCCTAGGTAATATCCACACTAATTATCATGAAATTATCAACCATACTTATGTGTTTGGGTAGATCGTTTAAACTATTCTAATATAGATTTCCAAAGACAATGTATACACACCACAGTTAAGGAAGTATTTTGTAGAGCTTCAGCAACAAATAGATCCCTCATGTCCTTTTTATTACATTACATTTTTGACTTTTCTAATGACATCAACCACTCAGAACAAACAGGTTACCTTACGAAGTGATTTCCTATATATACATAATTAAGGAGGAATATTGAATATTGATGTAGGCTGCTACATCGCTTTCATTAACAAGTCATATATAAAAATTGCAGAGAGAGAGAAAGAGAGAGAGAGAGAGAGAGAGAGAGAGAGAGAGAGAGAGAGAGATCCCTGTATTGAGAATTACTCACTTTCTGGGTTCTTTGTAACAAATACACATTATTTTGTGAGCATATATTAATTCTTACCAAGTTAGAAGTTTCAGGCATAGAAAATATGGCTGACTGGGTAAATTACTTGGCTCATCATCATCATGGTCTGAGAACACTTGCCCAACACCCATGGAAAAAGCTGAATGTACAGCATACTTACACACACACACACACACACACACACACACATACACACAGAGTACACACAAACACATACATTCACCACAGCAAATGAGTTTTGGTATTGCATGCATGTACTTTGAACTTATTCCTTCCCATTACCACATTTTATCCAATTTATCCATATTCCACTTTCTCATTTCTGCAACACTAGCAATGTCCTTATAATTCCATGTCCTGTTCCCCCATAAATTATTCAGATTAAAGAAAACATATTATTCTTGCATCTGTAGAGAACTTTTGTCTCCATGACTGTCTCAGTTATTATTTTTTTTTAAAAGGACATCAAGTGTGTGGGGGTGGGGTGGGGGGGTGTTAGGGAAGCAGAGGTAAATCTGGTAGGAATTAAGGGAAGGGAAAACATTGGGGTGACTATGATCAAAATTCTTTGTATGGAATTGTCAAAGAAGAATAAAACATATTTTTGGTTTATTTGAGGATGGATCTTTGTGCTACTCTAGCTGCCCTGGAACTCACCATGTAGACTCCACTAGTCGTGATCTCACAGAGGTTTCCCTCTCTCTGCATCCTGAGTGTTAGGACTAAAGGCATGCACTACAAAATATTTTTAAAATATCATACTCTCAGATACTATCCATGTGCCTGAAAATAACATAATTTTGTTCTTTATCGCTGACCAGAATTCTATTTTGTGCATATACACCATAGTTTCTTACTCTATTCATATGCTAATGGATACTGTGGCTAATTCTCTACTTAGAATTCTGGGAATAGCACAGAGAAAAACCTTACTTGTGAAATTATCTCTGTTGTATGATGACATAGATTCCTTTAAGAATATACTCTGGAGTCACATGGCTCTAGCCTATTAAACTTCTCTTTTTAGTTTCCTAGGAAAACTTGATACTCATTTCCATAGTAGCTAGAAAAATTTACATTCCCACAAGCAGTGAATAATGAGTGGCTCTTTGGCCCTTGCATCTACTTCAGAGGATTAGGAAACAAGAGAAAGAATTGAGGCACAGAATTACATTCCATTAAAAAGATTTTGAACAGCGAAATGAAGGAAACAGACTGAATCTAAAACTGCACCGTGTGAGAAATTGTTTACCAGACATTCACTGCACAGGGGATTAATACTCAGACTATATCAAGCACACAAAATTTAAACAACCAAAGACCTAATAAGAAAATCCATAAAAGAGCAGTAAAATGGAGAAGATAGTATTCAAGTAATAAATTACAAATCACCAATGAATATCTTTATATATATATAGATATATATATAAAAACGTGTTAGATGTGTTTTAGCTACCAGGAACATGGAGAGCAAGTCGTCACTGAGATTCTATCTCATAGCCCAGAGATAAAAATAGTAACTATTATAATTGTTCTTTTTATACCAACAATAAGTAGACATTTTCACGATTCTTTATTTGGTCAACTGCCTCAGAACACTAACGAGAAAATGTAGTGGACTGAATGAGCAACATGTCCCAAGAGGCTCTACTGTTAGAATGTTTGGTCGTTAGTTGGTGGTAATGTCTGGGGGAGGTCATAGAACCTTTGGAAGGTGGAAACTTTTAAGGTTTGTTAGAGGAACTTCCTCACTGGGGGTGGGGTGGGGGGTGAGCATTGACACTTGGCACATTTTCAGCTCACTCTCTGCCTCATGTCTGAAGTTACAATATGATCCCTTACCTTTCTGCACAAGTCTATTGACTTCATGTTTTCCTGGACAACATGAACTCTTATCCTTTGGGGACCACAAGCAAAAGACCCTCTTTCTTCCATATATTGCCTTTGATCATGCTGTTATGTCACAGCAACAAAAACAATGTAACTAGTAAAGAGAGGATGGCTGGTTTGAACTATTTTGCATTCTTGTAAGAAAGATAGGTGGACAAACAAGTGGGGACATGGAAGAAAAAGCTGTCACCAAGATTATTTATTTATTTATTTATTTATTTATTTATTTATTTATTTATATGAATGTACTGTCTGCATGTAGGTCTGTGCACCCATGTCGTGCAATGCCGCGGAGGTCAGAAGAGGGTCTCGGATTCCCCTGGAACTGGAGATCTCCTGGAACTGAAGTTTTACTGGAATTGGAGATACAGAAGGTTCTCATCTGCCATGTGGGTGCTGGGGATTGAACCCGGGTCCTCTGCAAGAACAGCCGGCACTCTTAACTGCTAGGCTATCTCTCCAGCCCCGCCACCAAGCTTTTTATAGGGAATCTTCAGCTGGCCTGAATGGATGCTTTAGCTAAGCTTTGAGGAATAAACGGAAAGGCAAGATTGATGCCAGTATCTGGTTCCATGGAATACCACTGTGAGGAAAAGCAGAGCACAATTTATTATTCTGTATTGCTGTATATTACACATTAATTTTTCTGAGTTGAAATATTCCCTTCTGGAGAGATAAAGGAGGCCAGTCATTTTCATGCAATATAGTTGGATGGTATTCAGACTATCTAGAATATCACACCATCCCACTGCTCCCCAATCAATTTAATGCAATCATATATATGGACTGCCCCCCCAATTCAATTCAATTGTATATATAGACTATAGATGGAAAGATAGATAGATAATAGCTAGATAGATAGATAGACAGATAGACAGACAGATAGATAGAGATAGAGATACTCTAAAAAGTCTTATTGGTGTTCCCAAATATCTTTCAGCGTGGGTCCATCCATTAGGTCCTGTCAAGGGTCCTGTGACTCTAAAGCACTGCGTTTTCCTCTCCAAGAAATCATCATTTGGCAAAAGATTCTTAGGTTGGATTGGAATTTTGTACCCACTTTAAGGTAAACAAACAGTAAGCAATAGAGGTAAAAGACTACCTGTTCACATGGACTGAACTGCATGCAGGAGACTCTCCGATGATCTGAACTGCTTTCTGTTCACACAGACAGCTTCAGAGATCCAGCTTTCGTGAGACATCACCCTTGCTGTGTTGGGCTCTTGGGTGATACAGCTATTTTTTAGTCTCCATGCTCCTGCAAGTAACCCCTCACCCATGTTCCTATGAGTAGGAATAAATTCACTTATTCATCAATAAGAATATAGAGGGTTCCATAATTTGATATGTTGTTGGTGCTTCATGTGGAGTGAGTAGATGTTTGTCCACCTCATCCCATGAAAGGCCCACAGCATTGTACTTAGTCATACTGTCCTCTAATTACTTCTCTCCTCTTATGTACAATCATTGGACCACATCCAACCAAGGCACTTGTAGCTGGAATCCCAGATGGTACATGATCAATGGAAGATCCTCATTCCTTTCCTTTTACATCCATCAAATCAAACTTGGTCCAATATATTTTTCCCTGCATATGAATATCATGTTCCTCTCAAAATTTTTTCCATTCCACACAATTAATGCCTTTGTTATATATAAGTCTCTCTCTCTCTCTCTCTCTCTCTCTCTCTCTCTCTCTCTCTCTCTCTCTCTCTCTCTCTCTCTCTCTCTCTCTCCTGTGTCAGTTTAGAATTTTCAGTTCCCTTTTCTGTATCTACACCCCAATGGAGCAAGAAATGCCAAGATTAATAGAGTCAATCTACAGATTAGATTAAAATCAACTCACAGACACAAAATAAATAAAGTAGTATTTTCTCTGCTATCTTGATCCTTTGGAAGGGTTTTGAGTTCCATCGAGAAAGAGAGAGAGAGAGAGAGAGAGAGAGAGAGAGAGAGAGAGAGAGAGAGAGAGAGAGAGACTTATACAATCAAGTCACTACAATGCAACATTTCCAATAATTAAACATCCTAAGACATTCCAGACATAATGAAGATTGAATGCATGATCAATTTTAGGAGAAAATTCCAATGTATAGAGATCTACTGGCTCACTACAAAGACCCACATTTTTGTAACGAACATGCATGGATTTTTTCATCTGGAAAATGCCCATATTTAAATAGGCCCATATTGCAAAAGTGACTGAGATAAAAAGGAGCCTTGGCGGAGAAATTGAAAGAAGCTAAAGTAATATATTACTGACAAATAGTGAATCTGAGCAATACATTATCTGAAATATATAATTAATTGGATATAATTAGCAGCAAGAATAAAGACTCTGAGGAAAAATAAATGTGAGAAATTATCTAGAATAAAGAAAAGAGATTTAAAAAATAAAACCATATTATATGGCTTTATTTTTGCCATATAAAAATTTCTGTCAAATGGGTTGGAATTCCACAAGAAAAAATGTTGTGACAAATGTATCTGATTAAAATTTTTCTAGTATAGTGTGAGAAATATATTTATATATTCAAAACATTGAATAAATCCAAACAGAATAAATGTCAAAAAAGAAAAAAATAAACTTATAAAAACACCACAGTCTAAATGATAGAAAACAAGGATAAACCAGAATACTTTGACACAAGCCAGGGGAAAACATCAATTTGTACAGCTAAGCAAAAGAATTGTCTAAGAATGATAATAAAAGAACTTGTTCTCAGGTAGGAGGAAAATAAGAATTTGTAGCCTTTCAAATTTAGGCACAATACATATTTGTCTGTGCTTTACTGTCTGTCGTTCCAGTTGTCTGGGAACAATTGGGAATCTGAAAATACTAAATAGAAAATTATACACACAAATAATTTACAAGTACTAAATTGACTGGTGTTCTGTATAGAGTGATGGAAATGGACATCATGTTTAATCCAATTGAGACAGAAATGGTCCCTGTTCTTCAGCTTATCCAAATTATATAATCTCCCTGTCATAGAGTATTAGTGCTTAGATTCATGTAAATCATTCTTCACTTCACAAATACCTCAAATCTCAAAGTTGGAATATATTATATATATATATATATATATATATATTCCCCTCTCCCTACCCCCATGAATTCTGCCATACATGCCTTCCATCTTTCTCTGTCTTTCCAATTTTTTTCCTTGCAGAGGCTCATTGTTTTGGACAGAGTTCAACCATATCATTCAGTTCTTTAATCCAGTCTTTATGTAGTTGACTTTCCCTCCCCTTTGTATATGTGTATATAATCATCACATATGCATCAAAATTATGGCCTCTGAGAATAAACTGTATGTTAATTCTGAAAAGATGTTTAAGAAATCACATTTTCTTCCTTTAATTTTATATTACTCTGAAATATAATACCTTCCACCCATATACAGTAATTACAGAGTCTGAAAATAAGTGGTGGGTTGATTCTAGATCCCGTTAAGAGATTTACATTGTAACAACATAGTTGCTTTCAGATAAAAAGAAATATAACAATAAAGTTGCTCAGCTTGCCTTTAAACTGTGGATTTGGTGTTAGAATCCACAAATGAGGGAAACCATTCACCATTTTATTTGTGGGACTGTGTCACTTCACTTAGCATAATGGCTTCTAGTTCCATGAATTTACTTGCAAAGTTCATGATGCCCTCTTTCTTTACCACTGAATAGTAGTTCATTGTGTAGATGTACCACATTTTTGTCATCAACTCATTCGTTAAGGGACATTTGGGGTGGTTCCAGCTCTTCTATTGGAAAGAAATCTGCAATAAACATGGATGTGCATGTATCTTTGCAGTAGGATGAGTCTTGTGGGTATATACCCAGGAGTGGCATGACAGGGTCAGGTGGTAGGCTCATTTTGAGTCTTTTAAGGGATCTCCACACTGCTTTCCATAATGGTTGTACAGGTTTATATTCCCACCAACAGGGATGAGTGTTCCCCTTTCCCTGCAACCTCTCCAACATTTGGTGTCTTTAGTTTTTTTACCTTAGCCAGACTTATCAGAGGGCGATGATATCTGAGAGTGGTTTTAGTTTGCATTTCCTTAGTTATTAATGATATTGAACACTTTTTAAGATGTTTCTCAGCCATCTTTACTTCCTTACTGGTGACATCTCTGTTCAGATCTTTACTCCATCTTTTGAGTGAGTCATTTGTTTTCTTACCTCTTTGTTTTTTGAGTAGCCTATATATTCTGGACCTTAATACTCTGTCAGGAGTATTACTGGTGAAGATTTCTTCCCATTCTGTGGGTTTTCTCTTCACTTCCTTGATTGTTTCTTTGGCTGCACAGAAGCTTTTGACTTTGATGAGGCCCAATTTGTGGACTATTGACCTTATCTCCTGTCTTATTTAGAAAGTCTTTTGCTGGGGCTAGAGAGATGGTCTAGTGGTTAAGAGCACCGACTCCTCTTGCAGAGGACTCGGGTTCAATCCCCAGCACCCACATGGCATCTAAGAACTGTCTTTAACTCCAGTTCCAGGGGAATCCGACACCCTCTTCTGATCTGGGTGGCATTGCACAACACGGGTGCACAAACCTAAATGCAGACAGTACATTCATACACATAAAAATGAATAAGTAAATAAAATTTTTAAAAAGAAAGTCTTTTGCTATGCCTATGTCTTGTAGGCTGTTGCCAACTTTTTCTTTTATCATGTTGAGATCTTGGATCCACTTGGAGTTGATTTTTGTACAGGGTGAGAGGGAGGGGTTTAATTTTTTTCTTCTACAAATGGTGATCCAGTTTTGCCAGCACCATTTGCTGAAGATGCTATCCTTCCTCCACTGAGGTTTCTTTGCCCCTTTGTCAAATATGAGGTGGCTGAAATTGTATGAGCTCAAGTTTGGATCTTCAATTTTGTTCTATTGGTCAACGGGTCTGTTTTTCTGCCAGTATCAGGCTGTCATTATGACTATGGCTTGAATATCTTGAAGTCTGGTAGGGCAATCCCCCCTGTATTGCATCTTTCACTCAGGGTTGCTTTAGCTATCCGGGTTCTTTTGTTTTTCCATATGAATTTAAGGAATTTTTTCCCAATTCTGTGAAGAAACTCATGGGGGTTTTCATTGAGATTGTGTTGAATTCGTATATCAATTTGAGTAAAATGGACACTTTTTGGTCTTTTTGAGACGGGGTTTCCCTGTAGCCCCACCTGTCTTGGAACTCTCTATGTAGACCAGGCTGTTGGCCTTGAACTTACAAAGATCTGCCTGCCTCTGCCTCCTAAGTGCTAGGATTAAAGACGTGCACTACCACGCCTGGCTAAAATGGACATTTTTACTACATTAATTTTTCCAATTCATGAGCATGGGAGGTCTTTCCATCTTTTGATGTCATTTTCAATCTCCGTCAGGGATTTAAAATGTTTGTTGCAGAGATCTTTGCTATCTTTGGTAAGGCTTGTTCACAGGTATATTTTTTGAGGCTATTGTGAGTGGGAAGGTCTTCTTATATTCCTTCTCCACTTGTTTATTGTTGGTGTAAAGAAAGGCTACTGATTTTGATAGGTTAATTTTGTAGCCCGCCACTTTACTGAAACTCTTATTCATTTCTCAAAGTTTTCTGGTGGAGTTTTAAGTATCCCTTAGGTAAACTATCATATTATCTGCAAAAAGGGATAGTTTAAATTCCTCTTTTCTGATTAGTATTCCTTTAATTTCCTTCTCTTGTCTTAATGGCCTAGTAAGCATTTCAAGCACTATGTTGAAGAGGAGTGATATTAAGGGGCAGCATTGCCCAGTTCCCACCTTTAAGGGTTTAAAAAATGGTTCAAAATTTTCTCCATTTAGGAGTGGATTTCCTATATATGGCTTTGATCATGTTGAGGAATGTTCCCTTCAGTTCAATTCCCTCTAGAACTTTAAATATAAAAGGATGCTGGATTTTGTTAAAGGCTTTTCCTGCATCGATTAAGATGATTGTGTCGTTTTTGTCTTTCAGTCCATTTATGTGTTTTATGATATTTATTGATTTACGTATGTTGGACCATCCCTGCATCTCTGGTATGAATCCAACTTGATTAGGATGGATGATCTTTTTGATGTGGGTCTGTACGTGATTTACAATATTTTCTTGAGAATTTTTGCATCTATGATTATTTATGAGATGGGTCTATAGCTTTCATTTTTGCTTGTATCTTTGACTGATTTTAGTATTAGAGTAATGCTGGCTTCATAGAAGGAATTTGGAAGAATTCCCTCTGTATCCTTCTGAACAGTTTGAGTATTAATGGTTGTATGACCTCATTAAATGTTTTATAGAATTCTGCTGTGAAACCATCTGGGCCTGGGCTTTTTTTAATTAGGAGGTTTTTTTTTAATTATATGTTCAATTTCCTCAAATACTGTGTCTCTTTAAACTGTCAATCTCTTCTTGATTAATCTTTGTTGGTTCCCAGGATTTCAGATATTCATCCATTTTTCTTAGGTTTTCAAATTTAGTGGAGTACAGGTTTTTGAAGTATTCTCAAATGATTGGATCTTTTCTTTGTGTGTTGTGATGGTTCCCCTATCATCACAAATACTATTGATTTGGAATTGCTCTTTCTTTCTTTTGGTTAACTGGGCCAGAGTTTTGTCCATTTTGTTTATCCTTTCAAAGAACCAGCTTTTGGATTCATTGATTCTATATATTGTTTTCTTTGTTTATATTTCATTTATTTATGCTCTGATTTTTGTTATTTCTTACTGTCTGTTGTGTTTAGGGTTCATTTGTTATTGTCTGTCAAGTGTTTTACCTGCAGTAATAGATTGTTTATTTGTTACCTTTCTGTTTTTAGGATGTGGGCACTAAGGCTATAAATTTCCCTCTTAAAACTCGTTTTAAAGTAGTATCCCACAGGTTGTGTTGTGTTGTATTGTCTTTTTTTTTCAGTTCCATGAATACATTTATTTCACTCTTTATTTCTTCCCTGACCCATTCATTATTCAGGAATGTGTAGTTTAGTCTCCATGTCTTCTTGTAGCTAGTAAGTCTTACTCTGCTGTTCATATTGAGCTTTATTGCACTGTGGTCTGATAAAATGCATAGAATAATTTCAATCATTTGTATTTGTTGAGATTTCCTTTGTGCCCCAGTATGTGGTCAATTTTGGAGAATGTTCCCTGAGGTGCTGAGTAGAAAGTATATTCTCTGGTGTTTGGATGGAATATACTGTAGATGACTTTGAGGTCTATTTGGTGTATTGTATTGTTCAGTTCTGATGTCTCTCTGTTTATTTTTTGTCCTGTTGATCTATCCAAGTGATCAGTTGTTTATAAAGTAAGGTGCACCAGAGTTTGGTGCATAAACATTTAGGATTGTGAATTCTTCATGGTTCATTGTTCCTTTGACAAGGATGTAATGGCCCTCTTTGTCTCTTCTGATGAATTTTACTTTGAGATCTATTTTGTCTTGGTACCATTCACTTGGAATACTTTTTTCCATCCTTTCAATCTAACATGGTATCTGTCCTTGGGGGTGAGATGGGTTTCTTGTAGACAGGATATAGAAGGATTCTGTTTCCTAATCCATTCTCCAGTCTATGTCTTTTGATTGGGGAGTTTAGACCATTAGTATTTAAGTTTTTTGTTTTTTTTTTCAGAGATGTGTGTTGCTTCCTTTCACCTTATTTTTTTTTTTCATTCTTGGTCTAGGTTTTCATTTACTCTGTTATGCTTTTATTAATTTCTCTCTCTAGCTGCTTGGGGATGGTTGATCCTTTCCTCTTTTCTTTGAATTATCTTGAATATTTTCTGAAGTGTTGTGTTTTGTTTGACATATATTCTTTCATTTTGTTTATGTCATGAAAGATTTTTCTTTCTCCTCCAATTATAACTGACATTTTTGCTGGGTATAGTAATCTGGATTGGTATCTAAAATCATTTAGCACTGGGAATACTTTGGTCCATGATCTTCTGGCTTTCGTAGTTTGCACTGAGAAGTCAACTGTAATTCTGATGGGTTTCCCCTTATATGTAACTTGTTATTTTTCTCTTGTGGCTTTCAGTATTTTGTCTTTGTTTGAGCATCTAGCATTTTAACTATGATATGGCATGGGGAATTTCTTTTCTGGTCGTATCTACTTGCTGTTCTATGTGCATCTTGTATTTATATGTGTTTTTCTTTTTTCAGTTTGGGGAAATTTTCTTCTATTATTGTGTTGAAGATCTGATCAATTCCATTATCTTNTAATTTTGATGGGTTTCCCCTTGTATGTAATTTGTTGTTTTTTCCCTTGTAGCTGTCAGTATTTTGTCTTTGTTTTGAGCATCTAATGTTTTAACAATTATATGACATGTGGAATTTCTTTTGTGGTCTTGTCTATTTGGTGTTCTATGTGCTTCTTGTATTTGTATGGGTTTGTCTTTTTTCAGTTTGGGAAAATTTTCTTCTATTATTCTGTTGAAGATCTGGCAATAGTGCTGTCTTGGGATTCTTCTCTTTCCTCTATCCCTATGATGTGGAAGTTTGGTCTTTTCATAGTGTCCCACATTTCTTGGTTGTTCCACTTTTGTGTTATTTTAATTTTTCATAATCTTTACTTGAGGTATTTAGTTGTTCTGTGTTATCCTGCTGGTCTGATATTCTTTTTTCTGCTTCTTCCATTCTGCTTCTGAGGCTTTTTCCCATCCTTTCCAGTTGATTGGATGGATGTTCAATTTCCTTTTCCATTTTATGCTGTGATTTCTTTAGTATTTCCATTTCCTTCTGGAGCCTGTCATTTTCATCTTGTACCTCCTTGTTTCATTGGTCAGTTTCTTTTTTCATTTCAGCATGGAATCTTTTCAGCATTTCCACTTACTTCTGGAGTTTGTCATTTTCTCCATTTAATTCTCTGATTTGTTCTTTATGTTCTTTGATTTCTTTGAATATGTCTACAATTGTTCTTCTATGATCTGTGTCATGGTTTTCTTCCAGGGAGTTCTCTTTGTAGGAATCTTCTGTAGTGTTGGTAGTGTTTGGTGTGGATTTATTATGAGTTTTACCTATGTTGTTTTTTTCTTTGTGTCTTTGGCATGTGGATTTTTTTTCTTTATTTGGGTTCTGGTGCCTCAAACTTGGCTGTGCATGGTATAATCAATAATACTGCACCTGCTAGATCCTTTGCACCACAGCTCCAAGAGGTTAAGGGGGAAGAGTGGCCGGGTTTTGTTGCTACTTTGGCTCTTGTGCCAGTACCCTGTTTGCCTACTGTCCAAGAGTCTAAGTACACCCACACTGCATGCTGGAATCTGAAGGTTGGAGTTTTCTGGGCTATATCAAGCCTCCAAGTGCCAAGAGGGGTGCATTAATCACCAAGGCAGGTGGACTTCACCTGGGTGCATGCTGGCGTTGTGCATGCCACAAGTGTACCTCCACTCATGCCACGCACTGGCCAGGAGGGGTATGTGTCCTAGTTTGTCTTCCATTGCTGTGACAAAACACTCTGACCAACACCAACTTGGGGAGGAAAGGGTTTATTCAGCTTACATCTCCCAGGTCACAGTTTATCACTTAGGGAGCCCAAGGCAGGAACTCAGGGCAAGAACCTGGAGGCAGGAGCTGAAGCACAAGCCATGAAGGAATGCTGTTCACTGGCTTGCTCCCGTGGCTCATGCCCAGCCTGCCTTCTTACACAGTACAGAACAACCTGCCCAGGGTGGCACTACTCATTGTGGGCTGGGCCCTCCCACATTGCCTGACAATCAAGACAATACTCCACAGACGTGGCCACAGTCCAATCCAATGGAGCCAATTCCCCAATTGAGGCTCCCTCAACCCAGGTGTGTCAAGTTGACACTAAAGCTATCCAGCACAGTATGCAAAGCAGCAAGGCAGGTGGAGTTCACCTGGGTGTACACTGGTGTTGTATGGGCTGCGAGTGTAAATCCAGCCATGCCCTGCCTTAATTTATTGTTTATTATTAATTATTTTATTTTTATCACTGTATTACATATCTATATCTATCTCTACATCTATCTATCTATCTATCTATCTATCTATCTATCTATCTATCTATATTCCCGTCTTGAGCAATGCCCATAGAGACCATAAGAGAGTATTGAATCCCTAGGAACTGGAGTTACAGATGGTGGTTATCTGCCGTGAGGGTGCTGCTAAATGAACCTGGGTCCTCTGAAAGAATAGCTCATGCTCTTAACCATGTAGTCATCTCTCTAGCCCATTTCCATCCTATTTATGACTATCAATCTTTTAAACTCCTCAAAGACTCAAGATAATTTTCCACAATCGTTTTTTTTTTTATTATTATTTCCGTATGTGTATGAATGTATTGTCTGCATGCAACTCTGTGCACCCGTGACGTTCAATGCCGCAGAGGTCAGAAGAGGGCGTCGGACTCCCCTGGAACTGGAGTTCTCCTGGAATTGGAGTTTCAGACGGCTCTCAGCCGCCATGTGGGTGCTGGGGATCGAACCCAGGTCCTCTGCAAGAGCGGTCGGCACTCTTAACCGCTAGGCCATCTCTCCAGCCCAATTTTCCACAATCTTATATTTTAAGACATTTCTCCCAAAAATTCAGTGTTAGAATTGAGTCAGAAATTTAATATTTTGTTAGAATATTACTTCACCAATTTGCAAATAAGGAATCACTTTATAATAATATTCATAATACTAAAGGCTATTGCTTTCACAGATCAGCTCCAAGGAAATTTTATTAAGTTTATGAATTGGCAATGATTTTTTTTAAAGGAAGAAATCTCTTGCTCAGAGTTCAAACAATGGGCCTGGGCTTGTTGATAATATTTATCAACTTGATAGGGCAGAGAAATACCTAGGACATAAATCATACGAGCAACATTGAATGTTTCAGTGATAGCATTTACAAAAATAAATAGATCATCTTGACTTTTGCATACATAATCGATTCATCTTATGATATATTCATAATAGCATGACCTGGGAGGTAATTATCATTAAGTATCTGAAGGAACTCTTTGGAAGAATTGATCACAAAGATCAATTATGGTTGCATCCCATAAAGATCCCTTTCTTTGTTCTTCCCTGAGCCCCACCACCACCACGTCCTTTCCACCATAATGTTACCTACTCTGGTCGAGCAAGTGATATGGCTTATGAACTGGTCCGAAATATAAATCCAAGTGACCAAGGCCTGAGTCGTGAAACTGTGCTCCCAAACAAGTCTTCCCTCCATTAAATTGTGTCTATTACATATTTTAGTTATAACCATTAAAACATAAGAAAAACAAGAAAATCACTGAGTGTTCTAAAATGGAAGAGTTAATACCATGTGTTTCTAGTTATTGAGTGGCTCCACTTTTGGATTTCGCAATAAGCAGTCCTAGAAGAGGAAATCAACAAATCCCTACATTACAGGCTCCTTTATTCTTAAGGATGGGGATGTCATATTAAATACCATGGCTTTCCTTATGCTGTGTCAGCCACTGTCTACAAAGAGACACGATGACTTATTTATTTATTCATTTATATGTTTTTATGTGTGTGATATGTGTATGTGTGTAAGGGGAGTACTACAGTTACCTGAGTGGGCACATGTGGAGGCCAGAGGTCATTGTTTTCTATATTGCCCTATTGGACACCAACTTATTATTTGAGACAGTTGTCACTTCCTGATTATAAACTTGACCATTTCAATCATGCTGCCTGGCCCAGAAGTCCTGGAAAACCTCCTGTTCCCCATCACCTCTACAGGGAGGCACTAGGGGTGGGGATGTAAGTGCAGGCCATGACACTCAATTTTTACGTGGGTCCTGGGGATAGGACCTTGGGGTTGTTCAACAAGCACTTTATATATGGACACATGTCCAGCGACTATGTGGGATTCTAGGACAACTTTTTATAGGACAAATTTTAGGTCCTGCTCAAATCAGCTTATGTTGCTGGCTATGAACAGCAGCTCCATAGAATTTGTGCATGGATTTCTATTCATTTTTTTCCAAATGAGAATGATAGCTTCCAGTCTCCACCTTTAACATAATTTCCTTTCTCCCTTCAAACCCTGGTTATGACCTCACATCAAGACTAGCCTCTAAGGGCTATATATCATTCCGATTAGATAGTTTAACATCAACAATAGCCTTATAATTGAATTCTGTATCTTCACAAACACATTAATGTGCATATGATTTTAGGAAACATCCATTATCTGTCTCTTCGTAACCAATAGTCTAATAGTTTCTCTCTCTCTCTCTCTCTCCCTCCCTCCTTCCCTCCCTCCCCCTGTCTCAGAAAATGCAAAATGAAACTTCATCTGTTAAATCTCATATTTTATACATCTATTTTTCTATGTGTATTTATTTCTTCCTCTTATCCTCTAACAGGAAGAAAATAATTGAAGTAGCATTTATGTGCATTTGTCCCTTTGAATGTGTAGGATATTTACCGTCAGGACTCAGTGTCAAAAACAACCTAAATCTGTGGTTGCTCAAATGGCTTATATAAATTACTGTGACATTTGCAAAATACATACATCCAATCCTTGCATACATGGTTTTATTGTGTCTTAATTTCTGCAATTCCTAAAACAATATAATTGTGTTACTTTATAAGTGTTTTTTTTTTTCCTACAGACACTTTAATTAACATCTGCTCACCACATATAGAATAAATAACAGAACAAAGAATCAATTCCATCCAAGAATCTAAGCCCATCTCAGGGGAAACATGGGATTACTGACAGGAGATTGGAGGAGTGTTATTCACAGATGCGTGGGTGGCTCAAAAAATCACATTAGCAAATACTCTCAAATGATCATGGGTGATAGAGTCTTAACTTCAATTACACTTCCATCTCCTATAAGCTCTAGTATTTCCCCAAGATCATGCAGCTGATAGAGAGGGGGGGAAAGAGTATGGGGGAAGGTAGAATAATAGTTCAAATGTCACTTGAGGATGTCCTAATTCTCCACTGACTCTGTCTGTGAAGAAATGTTGACAGTTCTATGTTCAATTGCCATGATCATAGATAGACTCAGCTAGCACTGTAAATGTTCAGTTATTTCAGTATTGTGAATAAGATGGCAAAGTATTCCATAGGTCATTTTCTTTTTTCTTTTTTTTTTACCTTAGATATGTTTCTATATTTTATTATTATTATTATTATTATTATTTATATATTTTTTGTACAAGATTATGTGTCTAATCAGATCTAGACCCGTGTCCCCCAAACTACCCCCCACCCCACCAGAGCTCATGCATTCTGCTAAACATGCTTTTCATCTCTTTCTCAATCTTTCTCAAAATTCTCCATGTGGAAGTTGACTGTTTTGAGGAGTTCACCCTTTCAGTCAGTTCTTTGATGCAGTCCTTTCTGCTATTCTTGTTGTTGTTTCCAATATACATCACTCCCAACTACTTGGACAAGCTACTTGCTATTGTGAATAGAGCTGAAATAAACATGGATGTGCATGTATCTCTGCTGTAGGATGAGTCATGTACATACATGCCCAGGTGTGGTATGGCTGTGTCAGGTGGCAAGTTGATTCCAAGTCTTCCAATGGTTCTCCACACGGCTTTCCATAGTGGCTGTACAAGTTTGCATTCCCACCAGCAGTGGATGAGTGTTCCTCTTTCCCCACAACCTCTCCAGCACTTGGTATTATTTGTTTTCTTGAACCTAGCCAGTCTTATTAGAGTAAGATGATATCTTAGAGTGGTTTTGATTTGCATTTCCTTAACGATTAATGATGATGAACACTTAAGATGCTTTTCAGCCATCTCTAATTCCTCACTTGTGAAGTCTCTGTTCAGCTCTTTGCTCCATCTATTGAGTGGGTCATTTGTTTTCTTTATTCTTTGATTTTTTTGAGTAGTTTATATATTCTGGAAATCAATGCTTTGTCAGATGTTTCTGCAGTGAAGGTTTCATGCAATTCTGTGGGATTTCTCTTCACTTCCTTGATTGTTTCTTTTGATGTACAGAAGCTTTTGAGTTTAATAAGGTCCCATTTGTCAATTGTCAACATTAAGATTCGAGAAGCTGCTGTCTGATTTAGGAGGTCTTTTCCTACAGCTATGTCTTATAGTCTGCTGCCAAATTTTTCTTCTATCACCTTCAGAGTTTGGGGTTTCACAATGAGGAGTTTAATCTATCTGGAGTTGACTTTTGTACAGGGCAAGAGGTAGGGGTGTAATTTCATTCTTCTACAAGTGGTGATCCAGTTTTGCCAACACCACTTGCTGAAGATGCTGTCTTTTCTCCATTGTGTCTTCATGCCCCCCTTGTCAAATATGACATGGCTGAAATTTTATGTGCTCAAGTTTCGAACTTCAGTTTCGTTCCATTGGTCAACATGTCTATTTTTGTGCCAAGCTGTATTTATGACCATAGCCCTGTAGTATAGTTTGAAGACTGGTATAGAGATCCCCCCATGTGTTGCTCTTTTCACTCAGGGTTGTTTTGGCTATTCGGGGTCTTTTAATTTTCCAAATGAAATTAAGGGCTTTTTTTTCCAAGCCTGTGAAGAAATTCTTGGGGATTTTAATTGGGATTGCGTGAAATCTATACAAGAGTTTGGGTAGAATGGACATTTTCACTATGTTAATTTTCCCAATCCATGAGCATGGGAGGTTTTTCCATCTTCTGATGTCTTCTTCAATTTCTTTCTTTAAGGGTTTAAAATTTTTGTTGTAGAGATCTTTGGTGTCTTTGGCTAGGTTTGTTCCTAGCTATTTTATTGTTTTGAGGGATATTATGGTGGGAAGGTCTCCTTGAATTCTTTCTTCAGTCGCTTGTTTTTGGTGTACAGAAAGTATACTGATTTTTCTAGATTTATTTTGTATCCTGCTACTTTGCTGAAGCTATTAATCGTTTCTAGGAGTTTTTTGGTGGAGTTTTTAGCATCTCTTAAGTAAATAAACATATCATCAGCAAATAGGGATAGCTTGACTTCCTCTTTTCCAGTTAGTACTCCTTTAATTTCCTTTTCTTGCCTTATTGCCCTGGCAAGAGTTTCAAGCACTATATTATAAAAGGAGTGGTGACAGGGGCCAGCCTTGCCGATTTCCTACCTTTAAAGGGAATGTTTCTGTTGTTCCCCCATTTAGGATGATATTGGCTCTGTGTTTTCTGTATAAGGCTTTTATTGCATTGAGGAATGATCCCTGCAATCCAATTCCCTCTAGGACTTTAAGCATTAAGTGATGCTGGATTTTGCCAAAGGCTTTTTCTCCATTGAGATGATGGTGTGGTTTTTGTCTTTCAGTCCATTTATATGCTTGATGATATTTCTTGATTTTCCTGTGTTGAATGATTCCTGCATCTCTGGTATGAATTCAACGTGGTCATGATGGATGATCTTCTTGATGTGGGTCTGTATGTGATTTGCCAGTATTCTGTTTAGAATTTTGGCATCTGTGTTCATTACCGACATGGGTCTATACTTCTCCTTTTTGGTTGTGTCTTTGCCTGGTTTTGCTAATAGAGTGGTGCTGGGAAGGAATTTGGTATAATTCCCTCTGTTTGTATCCTTGTAAGAAATAATGCTTGTAAGTATTTTTGAAAAGTTTTATAAAATTCTGCTGTGAAACCATCTGGGCCTGGGCATTTTTTAGTTGGGTGATTTCTTATTACATCTTCATTTTCTTCATATATTATGGTTCAGTTTAAGCTGTCAATCTCTTCTTGGTTGAACTTTGGTGATTCCCAGGATTTCAGTTATTCATCCATTTCTTCCAGGTTTTCAAACTTGGTAGATTGTAGGTTTTTGAAGTATTCCCATATAATTTTCTGGATTTTTTCCTTGTCTGTTTTGATATTTCCCTTTTCATCATGGATTGTATTGATTTGGAGTTGTTCCTTCTTTCTTTTTGTTAACAGGGCTAGAGGTCTGTCTATCTAGTTCATTCTTTCAAAGAAACAAATTTTGGATTCATTGATTTTTGTATTGTTTTCTTTGTTTCTATTTCATTGATTTCTGCTCTGATTTTTGTTATTTATTCCTGTGTGTTGCATTTAGGGCTCATCTGTTGTTGCTTCTCAAGTGCTTTTAGCTGAAGTGTTAGATCGTTCACTTGTGCTCTTTCTAATGTAGGCACCCAGGGCTATAAACTTCCTTCTTAGTACTGCTTTTAATATATCCCATAGTTGTTGTGTTGTATTATCATTGTCATTCAGTTCCAGAAATGCTTTTATTTCTTTCTTTATCTCTTCCTTGACCCATTCGTTATTCAAGAGTGTGCTGTTTAGTCTCCATGTGTTCTTGTAGATAGTAGGGCTTATCATGGTGTTGATATTGAGCTTTATTGCACTGTGGTATGATAGAATGCATGAAATTATTTCAATCTTTTTGTATTTGTGGAAGTTTCTTCTGTGTCCCAGTATGTGGTCGATTTTGGAGAATGTTCCATGGAGTGCTGAGTAGAAAGTGTATTCTCTAGTATTAGGGTGGAATATTCGGTAGAGGCCTATGAGGTCCATTTGGTAAATCATATCGTTCAATTCAGATGTCTCTCTGTTTATTCTTTGTCTTGTTGACCTGTCCAAAGGGCTCAGTGGGGTATTGAAGTCCCTTACCATGAGTGTACTGGGGTTAGTCTGTGCCGCGTGGTCCTGGAGAATTGTCTTTATAAAGTTTGGTACACCAGAGTTTGGTACATATATATTCATAATTGTGAAATCTTCTTGGTGAATAGTTACTTTGATAAAAATGTAATGGCCTTCTTTGTCTCTTCTGATTTCTTTTACTTTGAAGTCTATTTTGTCTAGTATTAAAATAGCAACACCTGCTTTCTTTTTGGTACCATTTGCTTGGAATATTTTTTTCCATCCTTTCCTTTTAAGTTGGTGCCTGTCCTTGAAAGTAAGATGTGTTTCTTGTAGACAGCATATTGATGGGTTCTGTTTCCTAATCCAATCTCCAAGTCTACATCTTTGTTTGAGGAATTTAGTCCATTAATCTTTAAGGTTATGACTGATAGGTTTGTGCTGCTTCCTTTTGCCTTATTATCCATTTGCGGTTTTGGTTTAGGTTTCTACTTCTGCAGTTATGCTTTTATTGATTTCTCTTTCCAGGTGCCTGGGGATGGTTGCTCCTTCTGTCCTTTGAATTGCTTCAAGTATTCTTTGAAGGGTTGGTTTTCTGGACATGTATCCTTTCATCTTGTTTATGTCATGGAAGGTTTTTCTCTCTCCTTCAACTATAATCGACATTTTTTACTGGATATAGTAACCTGGGTTGGCACTATTGTCCTTTAACACTGGGAAATCTTTGCTCCGAGTTCTTCTTGCTTTCATAGTTTGCACTGAGAAGTCAGTTGTAATTCTGATAGATTTCCCCTTATAGGTCACGTGTTGTTTTTCTCTTGTGGCTTTAAGGATTTTGTCTTTGTTTTGGGTGTCTAGCATTTTTTTTTATTTTTATTTTTTATTTATTTCCGTATGTGTATGAATGTATTGTCTGCATGCAAGTCTGTGCCCCCGTGACGTGCAACGCCAAGGAGGTCAGAAGAGGGTGTTGGATTCCCCTGGAACTGGAGTTGTCTTGGAATTGGAGTTTCTGATGGCTCTTGGCCGCCATGTGGGTGCTGGATATCGAACCTGGGTCCTCTGCAAGAGCGGTCAGCACTCTTAACCACTAGGCCATCTCTCCAGCCCCAAGGGTGTCTAGCATTTTAACTATGATGTGGTGTGGAGAGTTTCTTTTCTGATCTTGTCTGTTTGGAGTTCTATTTGCTTCTTGTATTTGTATTGGTTTGTCTTTTTTTAGTTTCGGGAAATTTTCCTCTATTATTCTGTTGAAGATCTGATCAATACCATTCTCTTGTGATTCTTCTCCTTCCTCTATTCCTATGAAGTGGAGGCTTTGATATTTTCATAGTGTCCCACAGTTTCTGGTTGTTACACTTTTGTGTATTTTTTAATTTTTTCATAATCTTTACTTGAAGTTTTTAGTTGTTCCGTGTTATCTTCCAGGTATGATATTCTTTGTTTTGCTTCCTCCATTCTGCTTCTGAGACTTTTTCCATTCCTTTCCACTTGATTGGATAAATGTTTGATTTCCTTTTTCATTTACTCTTTTGATTTCTTTAGTATTTCCACTTCCTTTTGGAGCTTCTCAATCTATTCCTGTAGCTCTTTGCTTTTCTTCGCTGGTTGGTTTCTTTATCTTTTTCAACATGGGATCCTTTCAGTGTTTCCACTTCCTTCCAGAGTTTGTCATTCTCTCTCTCTCTCTCTCTCTCTCTCTCTCTCTCTCTCTCTCTCTCTCTCTCCTTCTTGAGTTCTTCATTCTCTTTTCTTAATTCTTTGATTTGTTCTTTATAATATTGTACTTCTTTAAGTATGTTCACAATTATACTTCTAATATCTGTGTGCCGGGTCATCCCCAGGGGTATCCCACTGTAGGAATCTTCCACAGGGTTGGTAGAGTTTGGTGAGGGATTACCCTGCATCTTTCCCATGTTATTTCTTCTTCATGTCCCTGGCATATGGCTTCTCCTTGCCTGTATTCCAATGTGAATCCCAAATGCCTCTTCACTGTGTTGAAGACTTGCTTTGCTTACCTCCTACAGATGCCTTCATTGTTTGATTGATTTGTTTTTCTCGTTTACTCCTTGCTTATGGAGTGGTAACTTCTCTAAATTCTAGGCTTTCTATTGGAAGTCCAACTCACTCTTCCCTTTCTGTTCTGAAAGGTCTCCAAAGAATCCACTTGGACACTCCTTCCTTCAGTAATCGCAGTTGAGGGGGGGGGGGTGGCTCTTTAGCTGGCACCCAGGTACCTGTGCTTCCTGTGGTATTGGGAGATCTCTGATCTCAAGACTCACACAATCCAACTTTTTATACCAGCTGGGAGGATACCTCTGCCCCCACAGCCACACCAGCCAATCAGGCCAAAGATCAACAAGACAACAGAATTCAATCAAACAATCTGCCTGGCTGAAGCACCCAGCTCTTACCTGTGCTTCAGGTTGTGTTGGGAGATTTCTGATCCCTCCATAGTTCATTTTCTTACACTCAGGTCTAATATGGGTGTGGACCAGGACAAGCTTGGAAATAACTAAACTGTAACATCTACATAAATAGCTCTAATACTATATTGTTCATGGGAAAATGAAAAGAGAAAAAAATCTGAGCATGTTCAATATAGATGCAAATTATCTCTAGAATATTTTTGATCAGCCATTTTGTGAGTCCAGAATCTGTAGCTACAAAGCAGGCAATATTATATTATTCATCTGCTTTTATTTACAAAAAAGACATGAAATTTAAAAAGATGTTATGTAGAAGGAGGAAAGGGATCAAAAGAAGGAAGTGAGAGGAGGAAAAGAGAGGTTAATTGGTGTTCGGTATGATGAAGATATATTTTACATAGACAATAAATAGTACAGCTACTTGGGCAAGCAACTATAAGGAAAGGTGTGGATAGGGAAGGCACTCTAAAATGCCATCCAAATATATAGTATGTAAATCACAAAAATTCAATTCAAAACAATATGCTAATAGTTAAGAAGTTGCATCATGTAAATGTATGGAAATACCCTAAAGAAACAAATCATTTTATATAATTAATATGTGCTAATATAAATATTAAGAACTATCGTGAAGTGGCCAAATATAAGTCCATGATGATCAAGACATGTATTGTCATTAAAGGCTTATAATATTTTATGTTATTTGTTCATGAAATATTTATGGTAGAAATTCTTCCCATTTTTACTGTTTTGTACTTGAGTGTATTGAATTTTATACAGGATAAATGGCTCTCCCCAAGTCACAGAGCTACATAACAATGTTTTTAACATTTGAGTTCAGCAGCAATTTTCTCTATCATTTTCCAATATATAGTGTCCCTGAAGATATACGAACCACCAAACACTTTGATGAACAAATACATCTAACAAACAACAAGAAAATGTCAATGACTTCTGAAGAAAAGAAGTACTCAGTTTATGAAGACTTCCATTGTAACTTAATTCAGCATAATTTACTGGATAATTCAACAAAGATTCCAATGAAACCGGAAAAAAAAATCTTGGCTTCACATGATTTCTATTTTATCATTTCACTGAAATATGTGGACTGTGACTCCTTTAATGAAAAATTGTAGATCAAATATTCCAAGCTTCAGATATTGTGTAATTTCCAGAAAATGAGATTCCCCCAATTGTCATTAATTCAAATACAGGCTCCTTTTTAACTTTCCATATTCTTCTTTAATTGACCTTCTTTAGTTAATAACTTCACTGGCTTGGGACAGAAGGATAATAAATACAGCAGTATTCAAAACATCTTACAAACATCATTAAGAAGCAATGATGTTGGCTTTATCATTATTATAAAAATAGCTGTGTGTCCATGGAAACCCAGCCGTGCCTCTTAGACAAGATTTTCAATGATGATTTATGTGGAAGAGAAAATCACATTTTGAATTTGAATTCATTTTCATTTTGAATTATTCTAGCATTTTTAAATAGTCTTCATGTGATATAATATGTGATCAACAAAAACGAACCCCTGTTCTCTTACATATATACAGTAGGAATATTTATATAACTGGTTAAAAAATAAAAATCACTCCAGAGTAATTTTAGTATTTCTCAGATATGATATTCTGCGAAATGATCTTTTTTATTGCATTATCCATACCCACTAAGCTACCAAACAGACACTGTGTTAAACAGATGTATAGAAAAATGATCACAGATTTTTGAAAATTGTATCTTAAACTTTGAAGGGATATAGCAATATATTTCAGGAGGCAAATCTTTATTAGGATAATCCAATATTTCCAGAGAATAACAAATTTACCTATAAAGTAAATCCCTTTGAAGATTTTCAAATTGAAATGATTTAGTCCTCATGGAATATGGGGATCAAAATTGTCTTGAAAAATCAATCATATAGATAGATAGTAGATAGATAGAAGATAGATAGATAGATAGATAGATAGATAGATAGATATACCTTTTTTGCCTTTATTCTCTTTTGGGGGAGTATTTTTTTGAGACGGGGTCTCCCTGTAGCATCAAATGGCCTGGAAATCCCTATGTAGACCAAGCTGGCCTTGAACACACAGTTATCTGCCTGCCTCTGCCTCTTGAGTGCTGGAATTAAAGGCATGTGCCACCACCCTTGACCACATGTTTACATTTTTAAGCAAAAATGTCACATCAGTATTAGTGTTAAAAATACTCAGAATTATTTTACGCAGCATATTACTCAGGGGCACAGTGCTTGCCTAAAGCATGAGGTAGTTTCAAGTGGAAACTTTGAACAAAAATACATGAGAAACAGCCTGGTAAGAATTTTTTTTCTGTACTTAGGAAATATGAATTTATTCTCCTCTCTGGATATCTGAAAAGGAATATTTGAACATCTATAAAATAAAGAGGGGGGGAATACGAAAATAGGAAAGTTAATTATTCTGCATACAAGGTCCTTGGTAAATGTCCCATTTTCCCTACATTTCATGTTTGAAATATGAACTAATATCACCCCTCCCCATCATACAGAGCTCAATTGATCAAATGTCCCAGTATTCTATTGTCCTCTAACACTATAACACATGCTTTAAACAGGTTATATATAATAACTTATAATGCCTTGTCTGTTTTTTAATCTAGCATTTATTTGTATTTTTTTTTAATTTTATTTATTTTCGTATGTGTATGAATGTACTGTCTGCATGAAGTTTTGTGCACCCGTGTTGTGCAATGGCACGGAGGTCAGAAGAGGGCGTCGAATTCCCCTGGAACTGGAGTTAAAGACTGTTTTTAGCTGCCATGTGGGTGCTGGGGATTGAACCTGTGTCCTCTGTAAGAGCAGTCAGAGCTCTTAACTGCTAGGCCATCTCTCCAGCCCCATTTATTTGTATTTTAAGTTAATTTTTATTGAGAGCATTTCATACAACATTTCTTAATCAAATTTTGACTCATTCCCTCATCCATGCCCACACCTTGTGCCCCCCCCACCCCCCATTAGAGCTCATGGGTTCTGCATTACGTGTTAAGTCCCATCTTGCATCATTTTCTCAGTCTTTTATAACCTTTTCTATGCAGAAGTTTACTGTTTTGATCTGTTCTTTGAACAAGTTTTTCTTTAATTTTATATTATTCCATATTAAAAACTTGCTGCACCTAGAAGGTAAGCTTCATTAGGACTCATTATAAATAGTTGTTACAAGTAGGATCCACCGAGGAGTTTGATGTCTGTAGCAATCTGAGGCTTTTCTTCCTTTCAATGTTCAGACAGGCCAACCTTTCTGCTGGCACTTCCTGGTACATCCTACACAATGCAAATCTGTTTCTTTTCTTTCTCAGCCGTTAAGTTGGTGACATTTTGACCTGTTGGAACATGCAAATCTTTTCCCGTAGTTAGTTTTAAGATTTGAATTGCAAGGTTTTTGACAAAAAGGTTTCATATCTAACTGTATCCCCCTTTTTGATTTTAAGTTTTTGTTTTTTTGACACATGAGTATCAAAAAGTCAGTTGTATTACACATACCTATAGGCTGGAATCAAGGCACAGATTTCATCAAATTCACCCATGCTGTTTTGGGTGACAGTAGGTTGTTAACTTGGGAAGCAAACTTAATTTTTTTAAGTTAAATCATCCTACAGGTAAAAGAGAATTCTACAAGGTGATTCTGTACAACAGAAAAATTATAGGGAACATTTGCATGTGCCAATCCCAAAGTTATTGTTATACAGATTTTAAGTAAAACAAATGTGGACAACAATTTATACTTCCAATTAACTCAAGTGCATTACCATTTTATCAGAACCTTTAAACCAATGTTGCTTAATATACACAAATTTACTTTCTTACCTCCCCCCATAGAAAAAGTAGAAATATGATGATGATGAGGCCGTTCTCTAACTGTAAATTGGAGCCAACTGTTATAGAGGTAATCTCTTATAAAACTGGTAAAACTGTCTTCTTTAATTGACTAATAGACATAGGAACTGTGAAAAAGATTATTTTCTATTCAGATCCAAATAGAATACTAAAGTCTCCTAAAGCTATGCACTTAAGCAAATATATTAATACAGGGGAGCTCTGATATCAGCAATGGATTCTTCTACCAAGGAGATGTTGGCCAGGGGATTCAAGCCCCCACAAAAGGTAAAGGCTTTTTACCTGAAAGAAGAGAGGCAATAAGGCCTTGCTATCGAAGACCTGATGTAAGCATGGGAAAGATTCATTGAGACCGCACTTGCAAGTGTACAGTTGGTCTCTGGAATAGCAGAAAGTGTTACCAAAGGCCACTAAACCAATAAAGCAAATATAGGTCTCTCTGCGTCAAGCAAGACTCCTTCATCAGCAACAGCTACACCTCACCTGCTTGGAAATACTGTGCAGCAGTGGCAGCCACATGCCTGTATATCCCAAATCTAATGGGCTATTAGCTCTCTCCTTGGAGGAATAACCCATGGCTGATGCCACAAGCTTTCATCCTCTAGTGGTTAGGAGATGTTATAAGCCACAGTAAGACCCTGTCATATATTACAGAAAAAAATGTAATTCATGGATTAACATACCATCCAAACATCTGTGTCTATACCAAAGTAACCTACCATAACAATTAGTAATGTTTAAATACCTATATATCTAATTACTTGTGCTTCATTAGTAAGATTAAAAGGTTATTCATGGACAAACTTCCAGCCCATGAAAGGAAACAGCCAGAATTGACCAGAGTCCAATGCAACAGCTACAGAGAAAGTAGACTGTTTTGCTTCTTGTCCACCTGTGCCCCCTTTCTAAGTTTAGGGAACAATCTGCAGAAGAAGGGGCATGATAGAATGTAAGGGATTCGATTGAGGTGAATGACAAAACTACAGCAATACAGTCTGGACACTCATCTGATCAACTTGATTGAACATACAAGCCCCCCCAACTGGATGGTGGGACCCATGGGCTGTGTGGGTTTGGGCACAACTGCTTGCAAATTGGTTTTACATGAAGGATGCTTGTACTCATAAATTGTTACTTATTGTTAAAAAATGAAAAAAAAAGAAGAAAAAAAAGAAAATTATAAATGTCAATTAGGTCAAATTACTAAATGTTATCTACATCTTTCTTTTATTTGACACTATTATCAGTTACATGATTTTTGCCTCATTTACTTTGACAATGCTTGCACATTTAATTTTGTTATATTGTCTCAATAAATATTTAATCCATCAGAAAAAATAATTATATTATTCCAAAATATACACATATACAATCCACACAGAAATCAAAATTACAAAGTCTGTAAATAAACTATAGATTAATTCCAAAACACGTTTAGAGATTCGCATTTTAACAGTAAAGTTGCATGCAGTTAAAGAAGTATAACTTTACATTCCTGTTTTTTTTAGAATATGAATACATATCATTCATCCATATACGGTAATTACAATGTGTGGATGTAAGTGGCAGGTCAATTCTGGAGCCTATTAAGATATTCACATTATAATAGCACAGTTGCTTTGAGATACAATGAAATATAATAATAAAGTTGCGCAGTTTGACTGCCAACTGGGGATTTGGTGTTAGCATCCACAAATGAGAGAAACCTTTCACCTTTTTTTTCCCCCTGGGACTGTGTTACTTCAGTTAGCATAATGGCTTCAAGTTCCATCCATTTACCTGCAAAGTTCATGGTGGCATCTTTCTTTACTGCTGCATAGAACTCCATCGTTTAGATGTACCACATTTTGGTTAGCCAGTCATCAGTTGAGGGGCACTTGGATTGGTTCCAGCACTTTGCTATTGTGAAGAGAGCTGCAATAATCATAGCGCTGCATGTATCTCTGAAGTAGTATGTGTCTCGTGGGTATATACCCAGGAGTGGTATGGCTGGGTCAGGCGGTAGGCTCATTTTGAGTCTTTTAAGTGTTCTCCACACTGTTTTCCACAGTGGTTGTATGAGTTTACATTCCTACCAGCAGTGAGTGTTCAACTTTCCCTACAACCTCTCCAGAATTTGGTGTCTTTTGTTTTCTTGCTATTCAGCCTGGAAATAATCTATTGAGGAAAAATACTTAAACGTTTTTATCAAAGGTATTTTAACAAGCTCTTTTTGGTGGCACAAGCTTTTAATCCTAGCACGAGGGAGGCACCTGGATCTCGGTGAGTTCCAGGCCAACTGTGGCTAAAGGGAGACACAGTCTCAAAAAGACCAAAAATATTATTTAACCATTTTGATTCCCAAATCCCATCCAGAGCACAGTAACTTCAAATAAACAGCATTTGGAGGCTGGAGATACAGCTCAGCTGTTAAAAGAATTGTCTACTCTTGAAGCAGACCTGGGTTTGTTTCTTAGCACCCACAAAGCACCAAACAGTCTGTTGGCATTTAATGACATGAGTGCATTTATATATATTCAAGAAATATACTCATACATATAAAATAGAAATACTAAGTTTTATATTTAGAAAATAAATAGTAATTAGCCATGCATGATGGCTATGCCTTTAATCTCAGCACCCGGGAGGCAGAGGCAGGTGGATCTCTGTGAGTTCGAGGTCAACCTAGTCTACATAATGAGTTCCAGGACAGCTGGGACTGCAGAAAGACACTGTCTCAAAAAGACTGAAAAAAAATAATAAACTGGGTGTGGTGGCATACGCCTTTAATCCCAGCACTTTGGAGGCAGAGGCAGGTGGTTCTCTGTGAGTTCTAGTCCAGCCTGGTCTACAGAGTGAGCTCCAGGCTGGCTTGGACTAAAAGGGAGACCCTGTCTCAAAAACACCAAAATCAATCAATCAATCAATAAAAAAATAAATAGTAATTAAGTAATATGTTGAAGCTGTGTCTTACATGTCTGATGTGTTTGTATGTGTGTAGGGTATATAAGTATGGTGTGTATGTGATGATATGGTTGTGAGTGTTACCTGTATATGAGTGTGGTGTATATTTTTGTAAAGGGCTATGCATGCAATATATAGGTTTGGTATATATATATATATATATATATATATATATACCAAA
>VZQC01014654.1:405599-419862 GCA_009823505.1 Rhizomys pruinosus
GGGGGAGAAAACCTTCTTCTTTAGAAGTGGGAGTCACAAATCTTTTCTCTATATCTCTTCTTACCTTTTTACAAAAACTATAAAGACATGTGCAGTCAGGGATATAATGAATCCCCATATTACCATCAACTGCAGTGCTGTCATTTGTACTTTTTTTTTTTGAGATAGCTGTAGCCCCAGCTGGCCTCTTGCTCACTCTGTAGACCAGGCTGGCCTTGAACTCACAGAGATCCACCTGCCTCTGCCTCCTGAGTGCTAGGATTAAAGGTGTGCACCACCACGCCCGCTTAAAGGCAGTTCTTAACCGCCATGTGGGTGCTGCTTTGAACCTGGGTCCGAGCAGTCAGCATTCTTAACTGCTGAGCCATTTCTCCAGCCCCAATTTGACACATTAAAAAAAAAAATTTTTTTTTATTAATTTTATTTATTTCTGTATGTGTATGAATGTACTGCCTGCATGCAAGTCTGTGCACCCGTGTCGCGCAATGCCGCGGAGGTCAGAAGAGGGTCTCGGATTCCCCTGGAGCTGGAGTTCTCCTGGAATTGGAGCCTCAGACGGCTCTCGGCCACCATGTGGGTGCTGGGGATCGAACCCGGGTCCTCTGTAAGAGCAGTCGGTGCTCTTAACCGCTAGGCCATCTCTCCAGCCCCAATTTGGCACATTTTTTTTTTTTTTTTAAATTAATTTTTATTGATGCTTTGTGCATTTCATACATTTTTTCCAATTCAGTTCAGGCTTATTTCCCTTTCCCTCCCCCCCACCCCCACCCCATCCCAGATCATGCATTCTGCCATGACTGTCCTGCATCTTTCTCTCAGTTTTTTTTTTTTTTCATTTTTAGCTATAAGTGATAACTCATGGATTATCACTTATAGCTAAAAAAGACTGGGATTCTTATAAGAGAAAGTGGTCCAGAAGCTCAGGGAAAGCCAGCTGTATGCCTAAACCTTGACATTGGACTTCTAGCTTCGAAGAGTATAAAACAAAATCTGTTCTCTGACTTTTTTAGTCTATAAGTGTTTTGTGGCAGACCTAGCAATCTAACACATTCCCCAAATGAATGCTACCTACTGTAAGAAATCACCTGTAATTCCATGGTTCCGTTCAAATTCACCAATTCTCCAGAAGTCTTTTATATGAAATCTGCCCTTCTCTTAACACGCTAGCCCATGTGACTTTATGATATTCCACCCACATTATAGATCTATACTCTCCTCTGACTATTCAGACATTCATGTTCTTTGTGTGTACCCATTGACTTGCATGTTTATGAGTTTGCCCAATGCATGTGTGTGTGTGGAAGCCATAGTTCAATCCCAGACAACATTGTTCTGGATACTAAACACTATGAGACAATGTCTCTCACACTGTCCCTGATATGGGATGTCATTTTATGTCATTTGCTAGATGGATATAGGTAATGTGTCTTATAAGAAATGGCTCTAATTGGAGATAAGAGCATTCTATCCCATGCCATTATCTTTGAGCTTTATGAGATCTTACCAAAGGCCAACATTTACACTTCCCAGTATCCTGAATGTCAGGGCTGAGCTCCATACAATAACTCTAAGAAAGCATGAATACAGTCCCAGATTGATGCCTGGTGTCAAAAAGAATTAGTAGCCAGAGACCCCATGGCAAAGAAGAATTGAGAACCCCCCACAGCATAGTGGACGGGTATAACTTTTTTTACTCATCATGGGTTTTTGCCAGAATAGATATTATGTTTCAAAAATTATCTCACCCGAGAAGTAGATTACAATAAAGAGAGACGCATAACTGGCCAACATGCAGGGCATAAGTGACTACAGACTGGTCAGCTCTAAATAGAACATGCACTCATACATTCTCCTCCCAGGGTTCAGGGATCATTGCAAAAGAGGGGACTGGAAGATTGTAAGAGCCAGAGGTTGTAGAGAATACACAGTAACTATTTTCCAGACACAGCCTGGCACTTGCACATATGAACTCACAGCACTTGTGAAAGCATGTACAAATCCTGTTTGACCTTTCAAGCCACACAAATACCCAGCAAAGTATATCTGCTTTGGTTTTGGTTTTGATTTTCCAGAGGTTAAGCTTCCCTTGGCAAGTCAAAATTAGCATGACTGTTAAAACTCACATTTGTCCTACAATCAATCTCTCTGTGTAGTCAGGCAGTTCAGGTCAATGGAAATCATATTTATCTACTAGGGAGCAACAAGCGAGAATCCCAGAAATCATTCACTTGCTTCAGCTAACACGGACTTATATTTTCCTAAGATAACAAATGTCCTTGCTATTTCTGTGGTTTCACTGTCCACTCTCTTTATCTCAGCACACCCACATTGTCTTCACAAGGTTGTTTCATTCACTATGTTTAACATATTTGTGTGACTAACTTTTCTTGTTATCATCCATTACCTAGCAGGAGGTAATTTAAGGGAAGAAGTACTTCCTCAGGGTCAAGACTTGGGAGGATATAGTCCGTCATGTTGGGGAGGGCAAGACAACAGATGGTAGTGGGAATGTGTTAGGTACTTAGTTATACCTTAGCAGAATAATAAAAATAAAATGGCAGAAAATGGAGCCTGCTTCACAAAACATCAAGAATTCAGTTGACTATGTAGGTCAGTTTGTAGAGTGCTTCTCCACCATGCACAAAATCCTGGATTCCTTCCCCATCCCTGGCACTGAAAAATTCAGTCATGGTAATGCATGTTTGCAGTCCAAGCCCGCTGGAGATACTGACAGGAACTTCAAGGTCGTTCTTACCTATTTAGTGAGTTCAAGACCAACTTGTAGAAAAAATCAAACAACAAAAATCAAACAAGAGCAAAATAATAATAATAATAATAATAATAATAATAATAATAATAATAATCACCTCAAAGCCTGCCCCCAAGGACACCTCTCCAGATAGACTGTACTTACTGCACATTCCACGACTTATAAAAACAACATTAACAGGAGGAAACCAGATGTTCAATTTCATGAGTCTATGGGAGGAAATTTTCCAACAAAGCTACAGCAGCATTAAAGATGATGTTGTTTATTTAGGCAGGCATTTAAAACAGGCTAACAATGGACTTTAAATGATGCATTATTTAATATTTAACAGGAGTTTCTAAAGATTATGCCACCTAGTGACATTACAGCCATTTGTCTGTCAACATTATAATGTTTACACTGCACTATAATTGCCTGATGAAACAGTTCCCAGGATACATCATTGTTATTAAATGACAGATGCCTGTAATGCACCCTTGGAAATAGAGACCCTACCTGCTCTTAACACTTCATCCCATTAACTAGAAGACAGCCTGGACCGTAGGAAGCACATACAATAAATAACTGTGTAAAAGATTATTTGCAGCCAGGTTTGGTGGCACCTGCCTTTAATCCCAGCACTTGGGAGGCAGAGGCAGGTGGGTCTGTGTGAGTTCAAGGCCAGCCTGGTCTACAGAGCGAGGTCCAGGCCAGTTGGGACTAAAGGGAGACCCTGTCTCAAAAAGAAACCCCCAAAAAGATCATTTGCTTTTCATTGACCTACATTTAATATTCTTTGTGCATTTATGTGCACAATATATTTATCTAAATAAATATCTTAGTTACATTTTCTTTTGCACTGATAAATTACCCTAACAAAACCTAAGGGAAAGAAGGGTTTATTTTTGTTTACAGTTCCAGGGCATACTCCATCACGTTTTGGAAATTGGGGCTGTAGAGCTTGAGGCTGGTGACATTGTTGTATGCACAATTGGGAAGCACAGAACCATGAAGGCTTATACTGTTCTTATGTTCTCCCATTTATGCCATCTGGGGTCCCAGTCCAAGAACTTGACCAGGTCTTCCCACCTTGATTAACATAATTAAGATAATGCTCCCACAAGGTATATTCAGAAACCTGTCTCCCAGAGGGTTCTAGATATTATCTCACTGATAATTTAAATTATTTCCCACAATAAAATTTCACAAAAATTAAGTCTGAAAAATCATTTGGATGTCTACTGAGATCTCTAAAGGGTAAGATCTATTAACTTTTCACTGTTCGAGCAATGCAACCTGAGTCTCTTCACCTCGATCATTCTCTTATTACAGCTTAAACTATATTTGTTTATACCTATTTTTATTTTATTATTATATTTTATTTTATGTTTATGAGTATAATTCCTGAATGTGGGTAGGAACATCCATATCATGCAATTCCCTCAGAAGTCAGAAGAGGTTGTTGGATCCCTGGGAATTATGGATGGTTGATAGCCAAAACGTGTGTTTTGAAAGCATGCACAACCTAGATCCTATGCAAGAGCAACTGGTGCTTTTATTGCTGAGTCATCTTTCTGGCCCTCAAACTGTATTTGATAATTGTCATTCTATCCAATTTTGTTGTTAACTTCTTAAAATGAATGTACCTTAATTCATGCAAAAAAAAATCAGTGCTAGTAATAAGCTTGTAATAAGAGGGACTATGTTTAACCCCATGCACACAGACAGGGAAAGAAAGATAGAAAGAAAACCTTTTGAATTGGATGTGCTATTGTATGCTTGTGATCTCAACATTTAGGAAGCTAAAGGAGGACAGTCTCTAATTCACAAGGGCAATATTATGAGGTCAAGGTCTACGTATTTAAATGACAAAACAGACACATATTTTACCTGTTATGTTGGGGCACAAATTTGATTATTCAGTACAAACATCCATAAATGGAATTGACTAATTTTGTGGTAATTTTTAAAACTACAATTCATCTGAAAAGTTTAATTAGTTTCCATGGCTACCATTTCCTACATGAGCAAGACCCAGTGTGATGGTCTAATTTATATAGAGTGGTTGAAAGCTCTGTCCACTCATTCATACAACAGAGAGTATCAGGTTGGAGGTGGTTCAATAACTAATTTAACCTCAAGCCTAATTCTGTTAATGATGTATCAATCACAGCACCTCTAAAATGCCCATGTCAAATGAAAATATACAACTTTGGCTGTAATTTAATTAATTTATACATCATTCATTTTACTTTAATGAACACCCATATAGCTACACTGAATACTTATGAATATACATAAATTACAGGTCCAATTCTCTCTATGAAAAAGTCAGGGAAATTAAATGTTGCAAAAATCAGTCACTCACTGAAGTGCTACTGCATTTTTCCTTCCATTATGTTGTAGGTTTGGGGACAAAGAAAAGATAGAAAAAATAATCTGGAGTGCTAACGTTAAACAATTGGAGAGATATATGAAGTATTTTTGCAATATGTGCCTTTAAGAGGGACTCATGAATTCTTTGCATATGTAGTAGACCAGATGCCAAAAGAAAGAAATGATGAATATTGGATGGATATAGTGGTTACATTGATTTGTTTGTTACACACTGTGTAACAAAGAGATATGTATGTTACTAACACCAATGGATATGTATAATTTTGTGAAATAAATAATTTGACTAAAAGAGTATGTCATGTATTAGTATAGGAAGATGGGAAGTGTATATATTGTCTGCATTGGGCTCAAAGGTTGTGGAAGATTCCATTCTCAGTATACTGGGATGTTTAAGAGGTGGGGCCCAGTGGGAATAAGCATTGCCATTGCAAGACAAGACTGTTGGTCACTTGGCCCCTCCTTTCTTTTGGCTTTGCAGTTCCCATTAAGCAAATATCTTCAATTGCACATGCCCCATCATTACAGTGGTCCAAGGAGACCATGGGCTGAAACTTCTGAGACTAAAAGCCAAATAAACCTTTCAAATTATTTTAATTGTTTTATTTCCCATAATTGTGTATGTTGTGTTGATTTGTTGCATATGAATTTATAGTGTATGTATGTGTTATATGTGTGTGAATGTACAGAGATTTGTTCAAGTGCACAGGCATGCAATAGCCAGAGCAGGATATCAACTGTGTCCTTATGTTACTCTCCACCTGATTATCTTGAGACTGGTTTTGATTTTCTTTTCTGAGCTGGAGGATCATCATTTCAGGTGGGTTACATGACCAGCAAACTCTCAAGATCTGCCCAACACTGTTCTTAATTCAGTAGTATCAAGATGTGCAACCATATCTAGCTCTGTATGTGGGTTCTGAGGATTTGAACTCAGCTATTCATGATGCAAAGGAAGTGCTGTTACCAGTGAGATATCTCTCAACCCATGTATATCTGCTATATTTGGTACAGTAATGACAACCTGGCTTAAGAGAGGAACTGGATAGATAGATGCTAGATAGATGATAAATCAATAATAGAAAGATAGATGATTAATAGTCAGATGATTGGCAGATTAGATTGATAGATGATAGATAGATAGATAGATAGATAGATAGATAGATAGATAGAAAGATAGATGAGAGATAGATGATTGGGAGATTAGATAGATAGACAATTGATAGATGATTGACAGATTAAATGAATAAATGATAAAAATAGAGAGATATACTGACAAATGATTGACAGATTAGATACGTAGACAGAAGATAGATGTACAGATGATAGATAGGTAGATAGATAGATAGATAGATAGATAGATAGATAGATAGATAGACAGACAGACAGATAGACAGATTTATTTCAATACAGCACTACATTCCAAACCATTAGCTTAGAAGAGAGATCTGACTTTGATTTTAAGGTATCTTGTTGGACTAAATGCAGGCATGAATACAATCTCTTCAGATATAGGGTTTTATCCCTATTTAATTAGATTTGAAACACAATGGGCCAGAAAGATTAAAATTAAATATCCACTGGCCACTGTCCTCAAATATTTCATTTTTGTTTTTGCTCTTTCTTTTAGTGCAGTAGTTTTCTGGATCTCAGTCTTAACTCTTCATATGAAATAAAGTCGTAATATGACCTGCTTTGTTTTTCTCTTAATAAAGGCAGACACTGTGAAACACATGTCATCCATCACACACACACACACACACACACACACACAGATGTAGAAGAGGGAGGATTCCATGTGTGCTGTGCCTTTACTACAATAAACATGTCATAACTTACAGGTTTGAAGAAAACCTCTTGAATGAGCATATGGTGTTTGTAACTTAGGAACCATGAGAATTTAGAGAACACTGATTTATTCATGCAGTGTAGCTTATTATTATTATTATTATTATTGAGAAAGGCAAGAAATGAAACAACCTAAAGTCCTGGATTGAGTTTGTAAAATCTCTGGTTGTGAAAGAAAAGAGTTGAAAATATGAAGATATTCATAACCTTCAGGACAAAGCCAGTTGTCTTAGAGGATAAGTCCCTCAAAATATTGGTTAATGATTGTATTAGTTACTTTTCTGTTACTGGGGTAAAACACTATAACCATGGGATATAGTTATAGAGTCCTTCATGGCAGAGGGGCATGGCAGCAGAGAAGGCCAGATCAGAAGTCTAAGCATTCATATCTTTAAGCAAGCACAAGAAGCAGAGAGCAAAAGTGGAAATCTACCAAGGCTTACAGTCTCTCATGTCCCAGTGATACATTTCCTCTGACATTAACACATCTCCTAAAGGTTCCATGAACCTCCCCAAACACTGCCGTGCACTTGGGACCATGTGTGAAAATACTTGGAGACTATGGGGTACATTCATCATTCAAATTGTCACATTCTACTCTCTGGCCCCCCAATAGGGTAATGACCATATCATGGTTTAAAACGTATTTAGTGCAACCTTAAAACTGCCTGTAGTTTTCAACAGTATGAACAACTTCCCAAAGTCCAAAGTCTCTTCTGAGACTCAAGGCAGATTCTTAACTGTAAACCACTCTAAAAGCAAAATAATAATAATAATAATAATAATAATAATAATAATAATAATATATTACATACTCCCAGCATGCAATGGAACCAAATATGCATTCCCAGTGCAAAAGGCAGGAATGATTATATAGTGACCAGATATCACCACAGCACAGGAATTTCAAAACACAACAGAGAAAACATCAAATCTTGTATCTCCAGGTCTGATGTCTTATAAGGGCTTAGACGCGTCAGCCACTCCAGCTTTGCTTAGAGCAACATACACCACTGTGGTGGGCTGGTACTGCTCCCTGCATACGGAACTCTTTGATAGATGTCTCAGGGCACTAGCATCTCCAACATCTTGTGGTCTCCATTGCTAACCAGACTTCACCTTCAGGGATTCACACAATGGGTTGTCAGATCTTCTTTCATTAACTGGGAGATTAGGTGGAAGTGGTCCTGACCTGAGGATACTCCTTCAAATGTCCAAGTGCAAATGTGGAACATTCTCCTCAATGTCTCCAATCTCCTTATTAAAGAGAGCACCTGTCACAGCATATGCCTTGGCTTCAACATTATTAAGCTTTCCAGTGCTCTTTTTTCAATGCCACTTATAGAAGAAACAGTTTATTTTGGCTTTGGATTCCATAGGGACAGCCCATAACTCCATGGCAGTCAGACATGGTGACAGACATGGTTAGAACAGAAAACCAAGTGATCACACTTTCAAGCAGTCACAGAAAACAGAGAAAGCCAGAGGGGGAGTGGACATAGCTTTGAACTCTCCAAGAGATGTCAGAATGATGTGCTTTCTTGATCAGGGCCACAACTCCTGATGGTTCAGTGACTCCCCAACCAGTGTCGTGAACTAGGGACCTGTTATTGAAATATTTGAACCCTATGGAGACACTCATTCAAATATTTACAATCATCCATGTAGATATACATTCTCAAAATCTGAAGATTGGTATAGACATGTCTTTATTAATTACCATTTTCCTCACAAATGAATCTTCTGTTATGCTATTTCATTTAATAACACTTTAGCTATGTAATAAATTCAGTAATCCAGAATAGTATAAAGAAAGTTCTAAAAAGTTCCCCTAAAATAATTCTACTCAACACCTGGCATGTCTACTTAACTAATTTATACATGCAAATGTTGATATATTAAATGCAACTTCTTCATTTTCAAAGGAGACTGTAGGCTTAGCTTAAATATCCATGACTGTAACAAACATAAAAATACAAAATCTGAAAATACTGCCTACACAAATATGTTTCTTCTATATCACATATTCTAATGAAACAGAATTTTGCAGGCATTGTGTTTTTTCTTAACAAGTTTTAAAGATATATTTTAATTTGTTTTCTTTGTGTGAATTCTGGTCCTGCAGAGGTGAGAAGAGGGTGTTGAATCCTCAGGAGCTGTAGTTACAGAGAGTTGTTACCCTCCTGATCTGGATTCTCTGAACCAAACTTGGATTCTATGAAAGAGCAGAAAGCAATCTTAACCACTCGGTGATCTTACTAACTTCCATTTTTATTTTTAAATTTATGCATGTGAATGTGACTCTAATGCCCACAGAGGCTGGAGAATGTATCAAATTCTCTAAGGGTAGAATTTCAAGTGGTTGTGAACCACCTGATACAGGTGCTGGGAACCAAACTTGTGTTCTCTGAAATAGCACCCACCATACTTAACTGCAGAGCCATCACACTATCAGCATTAATGCTGTATTTTAAGAGTCACAATTGACTTCATGGTATCAGAGATAAAAGACTTTCTATAAATATCTTTCCAGTAAACAATGTACCTTCAAATTTTTATAACAATTTCATCCATTATTTTAATGTTGAGGATACATTTTAATTTGAGTAATTAAATTCCATCTCTTTCCAAAATCCATTCTATAATTTTGCCTGAGTATTATCAGAATGCATTTACCCTATCATCTCTCATTTTACCAGGTCATCTGTTTTACAAAATTATATTCCCATAATTTGTTTGAAGCCCTCAATTACACCTTCTTTAAAAAGCAATACTAGATGTTGTCAGTGTTATGTTTGTTTAATTGTAATCAAAATAAGAGAGAATAACTTAAAGGGAAAGAAGGCTTGTTGAGGTCTCTGTTTTCAGAGCGTTCAGCCAGGCTGCTTGGCTCCGTAACTTTCAGGAGAATGTGATAGATATAAAGTGGACCATATCCTTCATTTCATGACATAGAGTAGGCAGAAATCAACACTTCCAAGATGGTGCTACCATAAATAACCACTTCCTCCCAGCTAAGTCCTACCTGCCAATGTTTTCTGAACCTAAGAAAAATATCTGTAAAATCTAGGAATTAAGCCTCAGGTACACAAGCAGTCTGTAGTTAGAGCAAAGTACATATTTAATACATACTTCTCACACAAGTCTTTACTGGTCAAGGACAGTTTTGAACACCTCAATTGTTTTACTTTCACATTCATCATTCTACAATGTTCTGACATTAAGCAGCTACAATAGGCCCAACTAATAATTTTCCATGCTATATTGGACCATTTATTTCTTTTATTTGATTAAGTATGTTTTATTGAGTTTTGCACATTGCTTTAAAAGTGTTACCATATCAATAAACAAAATAGATTCCTGTCCTTTGGAGCTTATATATTTTATTAGTGGAGATGAAGAATTATAAACAAATATTTTTTATAGTGTGATAACAGGTGGAAAAGGTCAAAATATAATAATGGCAAGGAGGTTTGTGGTGCTGGCCTGGGTGCTGCGGTATATTATATGATTGATGATGTGTGAGCAGCTGTGTGGGTAGATATGTGTGCAGGTCTATGTACCTGTGAGTGGAGACCAGGACTAAATGTCAGTCCTCTTTCTTCAGGAGAGGTTCATAGATTTGAGACTGTCTCCAGCTGCGATCTGGAACTCAGCAATATGACTAGATATCCAACTAGCTCCACCTCCCTAGGACTGGGGTTATGAGTGGGCACCAGCACAACTGGCCTTTATATGGTTTCTGGGGATCAAACTAAGGTCCTCATGCTTAGACTTCAAGCACTTTATCAACTAACCCATCACTCCATGGCACCATTAAAACCTACTCAAGGTAGGTTATATTGTCAAGATGGGATTTAATTAATATGCAAAGTCAGAGAAGGCACAAGACCTTCTTGGACCATTTATTTCTGCATACTCTTTTTTCATATTTTTATTGGTTTTGTGCATTTCATTTAACTGAAGTTTTGTGCAGTTTAATCCAGACTCATTCCCCCTCCATGCTGCCCACCCCACTCAAGTTAATGCAGTCTACGATACATGTCCTGAATCCCCTTATGAGTCTTTTCAAACTTTTTCAAAGCAGAGGATTATTTTTGGTGGGAAGAACTCTACTGCTTCAATCGGTAGTTCCCTGTCCCAGTTCTTTGGTTGTTGTTCCCTCAAATCCATATTGTTTCATCATTTTCATTTATATATGTCACACATATACTAAAATCATGTCATCTGAAAATAAACTCTATGTTATTTCCAAATCATATTTGGAGATTCATATTTTCCCTTTCAATTTAATATTACTCTAAAATATGCATACATACCCTCCACCCATATACCAAAATTATAAAGTCTGAAAATAAGTGGTGAATTTCTGCATAATCTTTTAATTAATTTTTGAACATTTGGTAACATCAATAAGATGTATTTTGATGAGATTCTGATTTTTCCTATAATAGTTTTTCTGATGACCTACAATTAACCCCCATTTATAGCTCTCTTTAATCTGCAAAAAGTTCTCTTTGTTGTATATTTGAGGTTTTTTATCTCTCTTCATAATCTAGAATATCAATAATGTGAATGTTGTATCATCTTTGCCTTTCATTTCCTGCACTTTTGTGATTCGAAACATCTTTATCCATTCTTTTCATTTCTTGCTAAATACAAAATTTCTTTCTACTGTGTTTCTGATACATTTTCATTCTTGATATGCTGTTTCATGATAATTTAAATGTCATTATTTGGTGCTGGAGAGATAGCCTAGCAGTTAAGAGTGCCAACTGCTCTTGCAGAGGACCCGGGTTCGATCCCCAGCACCCACATGGTGGCTAAGAACCATCTTTAACTCCAGTTCCAGGGGAATCCAACACTCTCTTCTGAAGTCCACGGCATTGCACGACACGGGTGCACCAACCTACATGCAAACGATACATTCATACATATATGAAAAAAAGTGAAAAAAATAAATGCCATTATTAAACTTTCCATTGCTTAATGCCCCTCTTATTTCTCTCCTTGGCTTTTCCAACTTGATTTTTAATCAAATAATCTTTGCTATATATCTTTTTAATTCTTATATTTGGTGACAGTTATTTGTTTAAATTCATTTGGAAAGAGAAATATGGTGTTGAAAGTTTACTGTAGATTAGGAGATATTAATTACCTGAAATCAGTGTTTAATTATATCACACTTATCCTCTGTTTTCTTTTTCACTATGTTAGCTTGCTCCTACCACAACAACCACTTGAAACAATGACTTCATAAAGAGATGTTTTTGAAGTTCATGGTTCTTTCTGTTTATTTTGTTTTATTGTTTTTGGAGACAGGGTATCACTGTAGCCTCAATTGCCCTGAACTCAGCATATAGACCCAGGTGGCCTTGATCTTACAGAGATGAGAGTACCTCTGCCTCACAAGTGCTGGAACTAAAGGCATGTGCTACCACACCCAGTAGGGCTCAGAGTTATTGACATGTCATCCCATGGAGAACTGATCCCAGTGATTGTTAAGTTTTTGAGGTTACAGCATCACAGTGACAGGAGTGTGTGGTGAAACTATGGCTCTTGACTTATGTTAGGAGAGAGAGGGAGAGCGAGTCAAAGAAGGAAAAAAAATAGAAACTTAGGAAAGAAAAGGAGAAAGAGGAGGAGAAGGAGGAAGAAGGGGAGGAAGATGTGAGGGAGGAGGAGAAAGAGCAACACACTAAATTAAGTTAGAATCATTTTATGTGCTTCTAGGCACATTACACAAAGACTTAACTTCTTCCCATTACTCTCCCCCTATTCTTTTTTTAAACTTTTTATTGAAGTTTTGTGCATTTCATACATTGTTTCTCATTCCAATCTAGACTCATCTTCCCTTCCATGCCCCCCATCCCAGCAAAGTTCATGCACCCTGCCATTCTTGCCCTGTATCATTTTCTGATTCTTTTCAAAATTTTTCAAAGCAGAAGATTATTGTTCTTGGGGGAACTTTACTGTTTCATTCCATTCCTTGTTCCATTTCCTTTGCTGTTGTAGCTCCCTCCAATCTGTATTACTTCAACATATGCATACACACACGTCACACCAATATTAAACTTATATCATCTGTACACAAACTGTCATTTCCATATCATATTTCAGGATTCACATTTTTCTTTTTAAATTTATAGTATTTTAAAATATGCCTACATATCCTCCATCCATATACTAGGATTACAAAGTCTAAAAATAAGTGGTGGGTTAATTCTAGAGCTTGTTAAGGAAATTACATTATAAGAACACAGTTGCTTTCAGGGAAGTGGGTATATAACATTGATGTTGCTCAGTTTCCTTTACAACTCACTGCTGGATGCTAGGACCCAAAAATGAGGAATACCATTCATCATTTGCTTTTCTGGGACTGTGTTACTTCACTTAGCATAATATCTTCTAGTTCCATCCATTCATCTGCAAAGTTCCTGATACCATCTTTCTTTACTGCTTCATAAAACTTCGTTGTGTAGATGTACCACATTTTCTCTATCCACTCATTGATTGAGGGGCATTTGGGTTTGTTCCCGCTCTTCTCTATTGTGAAGAAAGCTGCAATGAACATGGCCGTGCATGTACCTATGCATTAGGATGAGTCTTGTTGGATCATTTCAGCTGAGATGGACTCTGTGTTCCCAGCACTCAAGAGACCAAGATGGAGCTGGTGATCCCAGCACTCAAGACACTGAGATGGAGCCCATGATCCCAGCACTTTACTCCATCTTTTGAGTGACTCATTTGATTTCTTACTTTGCTTTTTGAGTAGTTTATAAATTCTGGATGTTAATGCTCTGTCAGATGTATCACCGGTGAAGGTTTCCTCCCACTCTGTGGGATTTTTCCTCACTTCCCTGATTATCCCTTTCCTGTACAGAAGTTTTTGAATTTACTGAGATCCCACTTATCAATTGTTGACCTCATTTCCTGTGCAGCTGTTGTCTGAATTAGGATGTCTTCTCCTATGCCTCTGTCGTGAAGATTGCTGCCAAAGTTTTCTTCTACCACCTTTAGAGTTTTGGGTTTCAAGTCGAGGCCTTTGATCCATTTGGAGTTGATTTTTGTCCCAGGCAAGAGGTAGGGGTTTAGTTTTATTCTTATAAAAGTGGTGATCCGAGAGGGTCCGGAGAGTCCGGCGGCCAGGGCGGCCGCGCCTTTGGGCAGGATACCCAGAAGCCACCTGGGCGAGTAGCTTGGGTTGCTGGGGCCTTGAGGGCGGGACCCGGGCGCTGGGCCAGAGGGTCCGGAGAGTCCGGCGGCCAGGGC